>BMAV01020185.1:39007-49569 GCA_019973955.1 Trichonephila inaurata madagascariensis
AAAAGGTGGCCAAACCAGGACTAACGGCCAGGAAGGTTCTACTGTGTGTTTGGGAGAACTGGAAAAGAATCCTTTATTAGGAGTTGCTTCCGCATGGCCAAACACTGAATTCAGATCTCTACTGTCAACAACTGAACCGTTTGAAGCTTGCGATTGACCAGAAATGGCCAAAATTGGCCAACAGAGGAAGTGTTGTGGTCCATCAGGACAACACTAGGCCGCACACTTCTGTAGTAACTTTCCAGAACCTCTGGTAGCTTGGTTGGGAAGTTTTAATGCATATAGTCCGGACCTGGCACCAAGCGATTACCATCTTTTTGTCGCATTGCAAAACTTCCTGTGTGATAAGAAATTGGGATCCAAGAAGATTGTGAAAATCGATTACTAGATGTTATCGCCAATACGTGTCAAAACTTTTATGCGAGAGGTTTTATGAAGCTACCTTTAAAATTGCAACAAATTATACAACAAAACGGTACATATTTGACCCAAATCGGACAATCGGAAGCACGTTAAACATTTAACATGCTTCCGATTGTCCGATTTATATATATATATATAAGAACATGGTTTATCTGCATTGTTGTAGAAATGCAAACCCGGTTTGGCTAGTTTGGCTGAAATAATGGTTTCCACGCCAACTTTTGTCATTGTTTTAACAGTTACATTGTTAAGACAATGGAGACAAATCTAAGTTGGCATCGAAAACCTGTAATTAATTAAATTAAATTACATTAATTAATTAATATTCTTAAAAAACTGTATTAATATCAAATGTCATCTACTACAAATTTTAAAAAATTTATTTGTACTTGATTGGATAAATGGAAAATATTTTATCAACGATTGAAAATTTGAACAAGATAAATATACATAGAGAGAGAGTGTGTGTGTGTGTGAGCTAAAAAAAATAGTAGGAATTGAATAAAAAAGGTTAAACAAGTCTAGTAAAGAAATATTTATTAACAATAGACAAAAACACAAGAGGAAATTAAGAGGCATACGTGCCCTTCACTTTTCGAGAAAATCGCCAAGCCTGTTTAGACATTTATCAGAACGCAGAACCAACTTGTTTAACCCGTCTTGGACGAAATCATCGCTTTGCCCACTGAGTCAGGTCTCTGCGGATGTTTTCTCAGCAATGACTGAAGAGAACCGTTTGCCCCGGATAAGTGCTCCTTCAACATCGGAAACAGGAAATAGTCACTGGATACCAAATATGGGCTGTGTGGGGGTGACTGTCGTTTACGAACTTTGCCGGCCGCTCCCTGCCATATTGTGGTTTTCGACATCTTGTTCTGCCTGCTTGAAAAGAGCAACACCATTTGACTATATGTTGTCTGCTCATTGCTTCTTCACCATAAACTTCCCCGAATTCCCAGTGAGTGTCAGATGCGAAAACATAAAAATCGAATCACGGCTCGTACTTCCAAACGAGACCAATTTTCTAAGCGTCTTGCTCTTTCAAACGTTCTGAACTGTCTAGGAGTTTACATTACCTATCCGTACACCAGCTGTAAGTAGCGACATTTATCTCCCCTCTGGGGGAACAAAATTTCTCCACGATATGCAGATTTCAAATGCTGCGGCTTGTAACCCTTTTTTCTGATCATTCCTCGTATTAACAAAATTATTAAACTATTTTAATTCAATATATCCTTAAATCCAATTTCTAACAAAATCAAGAATTATAAAAACTTTCACGATAGAACATATAGATAGTGTTTAGTTGAAAACATACAAATAACACCACACAACTGTTTTGCATTGGTATACAGCTGTTGTAAAACAGAATTATACAAGTGAAATCAAGACCATCGAAAAATCATTCTCTTATTTCAAAATAAATGTCACTTTTATTTGAAGTAGGATAATTAAAAGTAATAAAAATTAGAAAAAAATTGTTCTAAGACGTGACATAAAATGTTACCTCATAATCGCTTGAAGAGAACTCTAGATCTTTAGAAAATAAACAATATTACCACTCTCACCATATACACAAACTTAAAAAATACAACTTCAAATAAAAAAAAATTTTGATACTTGACGATGTCATTTTAGGTAATCAAAGTAATCTTGGCTTTATAGTCACGTGCGAGGCTAACTAATCTTAATACTGTAGGCACCATTTACCTGATGACAGAGCATAATTCAAATCTTTTTTGGGGTAGAGATTGTAAATATGTTATATCTGTCTGTATTCCAATTTTCAAAGGAAAAATGCATAGCAGTTTATTTAGAAAGCATAAAAGACCAATTTTCCTATTACATACAGCCGTTATCCTACCGATGTCATAAAGTATAGGGCTTAATCACTACTACCCATCTCGTGAACAATTTCGACAGTTCAACGATATTTTTATAGAGTACCTTGTGACTATTCGTATTTTTCGACTATTCGTATTCGTGACTTCGGTATTTTTTAGATCTATAAATACCGGATACCGGTTTTAATACCGGTAGTAGAAATTTCAGCAAAAGAAAGAAGAAAAAAAAAGATATTTGTCACTTTTATTAGAGAGTGTAAATATCACGAAAAATAATTTGCAACTTCTAAATTATAACAGTATATAAAGAATTACAAAAATAATAATAATAATAAATAAATAAAGTAACGTTTTATTTATTTAAATCGCAAAAAAAGTTTAAATATCACTTCATTTTGTAGTACTATTACAAATATTAGAAATGGGATCTTAAAAAACATAATGCATTAATTGTACTGTCAATAGGAATGGAATGGAATTTTGTTCAAAAATTATCAGCTGTCGAAAGCGCTCTTTCGGCATCTGCACAAGTTGGTGGTACTGTTAGCAAATTGCAATATACTTTTTCCAATTATTTGCCTCTATATCGGCGTTTCTCAAACCGTGGGGCGCGCCACCCTTGGTAGACGTGATAACTCTACGAGGGGGGCGCGAGCACATT
Source organism: Trichonephila inaurata madagascariensis (assembly GCA_019973955.1). Taxonomy (NCBI): domain Eukaryota; kingdom Metazoa; phylum Arthropoda; class Arachnida; order Araneae; family Nephilidae; genus Trichonephila; species Trichonephila inaurata. The sequence continues at coordinate 41,936 of BMAV01020185.1, forward strand.
GAAAAGTCAAAAACAAAAGATTATTTAAAAAATCTATTAATTTATAAAAAGTAAAGAAACCACAAATACACATTCTGACATAATAAAAAATAAAATGCATATTTACACTGATGTAATTCACTTATAAATGTATCAGTACTGCATCATGTATTTTATAATTAATCTAACAGTACTAAGTTAAGAACAAGGCTAATAATTACTAGTGACCCCATGGGCTTGTTATGTAAAGAATTATATCCAAAAACTAATTATCTTGATAATTTGTACGGTTTACAATTAATACCTTCACTGCCAATTAAAAGTTACGCGATTCGCTTCCCAAAGCCACTATTTTTCACTTTGGTGCGTGTATATGATGCATTGGGAAGGGGGAAGAAAAGGGATAAATAAGAAAATCCTCTGAAAAAAAGTAAATCCTCCGTAAACACTGTTAAGGACCTTTTAATGCATTCCAAATCTTGGGGAAAATTTTATGGAAAGTAGTGCATAGAAAAGATCGCACTTCGGAAAGACGTATGTATACGTCCGGGGAATTGTCGCTTTGGTTGAGCAAGGCGTTTATATACGTCTATGGTACTTAAGAGGTTAAACTAGTGCTGTAGCTTTAGCGTCAAAGTATAGTATTATTGATTTCAATACATTGTTATTGTATGAAGGGGGCGCGATGAAAATTATGATTGATTATTGGGCCGCAAATTATTAAAGTTTGAGAAGCACTGCTCTATATCCCTCATCTTTAAATAAATTGATTTGTAGTCAGATGGGTTTGTAAATAGCTGATTTTTGTATTGTATTTTGGTTTATTGATATTTTTTTCAGTTATCGTTAATTCTCACTAATTTTTGTTCAAAGGACAGTTCCTTTTCGCTGTCGACATTAGTGTCATCGTCACCTTCGATACCTGAGCTAAATTCTTCTAAATGTAAATATGTTTGTGGGTAAAATATTTAAGAGAAAATTTGCAATAAACTTGATCAGTTTTGAAGTGTTTAATCTCTTTTCTTCTTATTCATTATTATGGGTTATTCTTTATGAGTACATACATAATGAATCTGAAAAATATTTTGAACCCTACTGTATGATATGCAAATACAATGTGATTAACAAACTCATCAATTAAAAAAAATATCGAAATTCTACGCACTTTCTTCACAAATACAACCTTGTTTTCACAGAAACGAATATCAGACTACGAATCCTGCGCTTGTGCAGTATCGCTCTGAGCTGCCATAGGATAGTTTTGGCCGGCCTCCTTGGATGATTCACATATTTTATCACAATTCTTGATAGTGCGATGCAACTTTATATTCACAGTCTCATTACTTTCGCCCGTTAGGGAGACATAAAAACAAAAACGTACACTATTTTGCTATGTTGGCAATCCCTGAACATATAGAGGAGACAATTTAAAAAATTTTTAGTAAATACCGAAAAAACGGTTTTTAAATTTGTGAATACTGGAATTACAAAATTGTACAAATGGCTCAAAATACCGGTATTCGGTATCCCGGTATACCATTATTGCAATCCCTACTTGTGACTAGTAGCAATACTCCGAATTCCACGTCATCCTAGGATCCTTTTCAACAAATTAATGACTTGCACATTGTTATTGTACAGATATTTCTGATCATTTTCTTTGGCATGCCTGGTCACCAAACTTTTTACCAATCGAACATATATGGTACATGATAGTCTTTGTCTACCAGGTTTTCTCCTCCTCCTCTCCCCGCCAAAATGTTTCAAATCTGTAGCAGCAATCGATGACTGTCCACTAGAAATACGTCACAAGATGAGATAAGGAACTTTTATAATTCCTTACATCGACTTTTGAAAAGCGCTGAACCACCGAGGGAAATTTCACCCACTATTGATTTTTATATATGATGTGTAATTGTTAGCCTAATTGTCATTTAATTACCTTCACACGGGCTTTATACATGTTCATTTTCAATTGAAAAACTCATTTTCTTTATGGTGCATTTTTTTGCAAAAGAGTATATGTTTCTCTCTATATATTTATATATTGAAGAGAAAGCGGTTTTCTATCTTTAAATTCAGTAATTTTTGCTTTGCCCCTTGTTGACAGGACATGTACAAATTTCACTGAAAGGGGGAATCGGTAAGAAACAACGGGTCAAGGAACTTTTATAGCTTTTTTTTAATGCAACATTGCTCAACAGATTGTCTAATGGAGTGGGTGAAGAAAATACAAAGAATTGCTCAGCGAATTTATTTCTATGTAATGTTTAAGGGTTTATCATTTCCAGCACAGCGTGAAAAAATGAGGTTTTGTCAAATATTTCACCTAATTAGTTTTCTAACGAAATTGGGAAAAAGAGGTCCCCTTCCCACATCTCTCCTCTCATTCCTCAGACGTAAATAATAATTTTTTTCAGTATTAGTAATTAAATTCATTATTTTTTTTCTTTTGTTACGGAGTCTGGTCAATTCGAACCTGTAAATATAAAAATTAATAATAAAATTGCTATCCCTTTTAGCTCCGTATCAATATACACAGGAATACCTATTAGGCATGGTTATCACACTAAGTGAAATTTTTTTCTGTAAGAAAATAAGTAACTCATTCCAGTCAAATCATGTTAAAGCAAAAATGCTTGTATATTTACTTATAATTAATGAAAAATAATAAAAAGGGGAAAAGTAAAAATAACGGAATACTTTTACTGTTCAATGTCTACATAATAAAAACTGGAAAGCATTGCTTTTTTCACTAAAACCCAATCCAAGTTTCCTAGTATCATATTTTTTTCTTCGTGCATAATACGATAACACATATTATTTTCTAATTTTTGCCATGTTTCGAAGCTTCTATTTTCCTTTAAATCGTTTTTGTTTGTTTTTTTACGTTTTCTTTTGAATTATTCTTTCAAATTATTCAATGTCGAGTTTTTGTGTGTTTTAGCATTTTCTTTAATTTCTCTTTTTCCTTATGTGCATGGTCTTCTTTGTTGGTAGGAAATTTATCTTCAAAATTCTGAGGTCCATTTTAGTACGCTTTATGACATCGACAACATCTAGAAAGTTGAAGCCTAAATCACATTCTAGTTTGACAACGTCTGTCAAGATTGTATAATCCATTTCAAAATCAAAGCCGCAAAAATCACCCCGATGGAATAAAGCAAAACATATTTTAATACGCTTTATATAATTTTTATTCACTTCATTTCATTCATGTCCGATTTTTTCAATAGCAATCGAACATTATAAATTTTTCAGATTATAATTATAGAGGTCACCAAAAAAAGTTGTTTATTATCTAAAAGCATCCATTCTAAATAAGCGCATTTAAAGTTCAAATAATCTCTTTATCCATGGATCGGAGTATGGAGATAATACTTAGGAGAAGAAAATTAATTTTGGCATTGTTACAATGATTAGAATGTCCTGTAGAATGATCTGGTTCATTATGTAATAATAATAAGGCTCTGTAAAGACAATTTTTTGCTTTTCACATTATTTTTTTTACAACTGGGGGAAGACTGTTTTTGAATAAAATTTCAAACACAGATTAAGCAATCAAATCTCCCTTATTAGAATACCACAAGACATTATGTTATCACATACCTTTAAAGCGTGAGGATCTTCAGTGCGATATACAAGCATGGGCTTCAAACTGAAATCTTTAATTTGAATTTTGCTTTACCTTCTAGGGGAAGGAGGTAATTCAATCATTTGGGAATTTATAGCCCTAGTAAAATAGCTCACATTTTAAGAAATAAAATCTATATTTGATTTCAATTAAAGTCTCACTTTAAAGCTGCATGTAGGCCATTGGTAGCAGATCCCGAAATTTTAAACCGCGGTCAAGTAACAAGGATTACATCTGAGCTGATACCCTACTAACCACATTTTACACGAACGTGAGGACTGAGGCTCCATTGATTTAGCGAACATCAATTCTTCTACAGGGCGATTCGTTATTGGTATCAAGACTCTAACCTACAATTCGACAACTCCAGCCAAGAGCTTATGACCATGCCCACTTGGCACCACGGCCCCGAATTAGCTCTAGAAATTAGTTTTTAAAAATTAGTTTTTTCCACTACAACCCAATTTTGTCAACGTTGAAAATTTGTTGATCATGGCAGCCGACTTTATCAAGAATTTGCTTTAGCTCTTCTGAAAATGTTGACGCTATTTCTTTATGAACACTTGTGCTTCCACCCACAATGTGAAGGTTTTGATTAACTTAGTGGTTTTTAAGGTATCCGACTAAGTTCGGAACCGTGATTTAAAAAAAAAAACACATAAATGGATAATTTTCATGATATTTAGTGTCACTTAGATTAGAATACATGAATAAAATTGTTTTAAGGACATTGTGACAAAAAAAATTATTTAAATACAATATTTCAACAAAAAATTAACATAGAATAACCTTTTTTTCAAAATGTTCTCCTTTTGTGAAAAATTCCTCTATTATAATAATATTTTGCCTGTATATTGCTCAGATCTCTGTACAGAGGCTCAACTATGAGTTTTGAAAAATTCAAATTATTTTCAGAGTTACAACCATTTGAAATAATTATCGGCGTATTTTTCTTAAAATTTCTCCCCTCTGTTGTGTGTGTGTCGTAAGACATGGATAAACCCACTTCTAAGTTATATATCTCAAAAATTCTAGTTGAGCCTCGGTAGAAAGGTCTGAGCTATATACAGGCAAAATATTATTATACTAGAAGCATTTTTCACAAAAGGAGAATATTTTGAAAATGGGTCATTCTATGTTCCTTTTATGTCAAAATATTGTACTTAAATAATTTTTTATTGTAATACTATTCTTAAAACAATTTTATATACATTTTCTAATCTAAGTGGCACTAAATATCATAAATATTATCCATTTACACACTTTGGCAAAATTACGATTCCGAACGTAGTCGGATACCTTAAGCAAAAGAACCCCTCCCTCCAGTTTGCTTTGAAAGATTGATCATTTTTTCCTGATTGTTTCTCTTTATTTGTAGAAAAAATTCCTGATGTTATTTTTTTGCTTTACTTTCTTGTTGACTTGAAGGACTTCATTTTTGGTTACAGTTTTCAATCCAAAGTGAAAGATGTAGCATTAGATTGTGAGTTTGTATTGAAAAAAAAATTTTTATACCTTAATGGTTATGTAATAGACGTTGGGATATGAATGAAAAGTTTGATTCCAAACATTCAAGTTGCGATTTCTTTAAATTCTTTGAAGGAATGTTATTACAAGAAAATATGCATTATAAATGTTATTTTCTCTAATATATGTATGTAATGTTTACGTACATCAGCCCTTTATAGATACAGAAGCATATTATTTAAAATCACCAGTTATAATCTTTATGTGATAAATAAATCGAATCTGTTTGAAAATATAATATCCTGTGAGTTACGCCCTTTAAAAACCCAAACTTTGTTTCCAAGTTATCTGGAACAGAACATGTAGTCCACAATTCTAAATTACCCTTAAATACCTTTTTCATATTCTTTTTGTCTAAAAAGTAATTATTAACTTTTCTCTCATAGACTTTTAAGAAACATTTTCTTCTGAACACACACACACAACCCTTATAACTTTCTACGAATCATGCAATTCACTGAAATTAATATTCAAATCTTCAACAGAAGAAATACGATTCCCGAACAATAAACAACAAAATGCAATGGAAAATTGGAACCAAGTATAGAAGGCGTGGTATTGCTAACTGGATATTTACATCAGTATGCAAAACTTAAGGTCGTATTACACGTAGATTTTTGGTACAATTTTTTCAAGCTATTTTTCGTCTTACTGAAAGTGAAGGGCTGTCGTAAGCAAAACGATATGCTCTGACGCCATTCGCGCTCTTTCACCACATCGAAATGTTACTCGCCGATTTTTCTGCTTCAGAAACAACCCTCCATTATTATTTTTTTATACCGCTCGAGCTTTTATTGACAGTCAAGACCAGATATGGCGTCTGACGATAAAGTGATTCTTGAGCTTGGATAATAATGGTAAGATAATAATTATACATTGCATTTTTTTTTAATATTTTTTTAATAAATTTGTTTACTATAATATATTAATGCAATGTATAATTATTTATCTTTGTTTATCTTTTTATTTAACTGTAATGAAGAGAAATACTTGAATTTTATGTTTTTTCTTATTATGTTTAAAAAATACATTAGTACAATTTTAATTTTTTTAAATTTTTGTTGATAAAAAAAGTGATATTTTATGCTGTTTATTTTTATGTGAAGAAATATCTTTAAATGATGCAAAATTAATGTATAATAAAACTGCAAATCTATATTATTGAATTCTATTCTTTTGTTTTTACTCTACATGCATTATAGCGGGAATCAAATTGTTTCAAAAATATTCTACTGTGTGGCACGCTGAATCATATTGGTAGATTGGTTTGGCACGCCAAAGCTAAAACGTTGCCCACCCACTGTTAAAAACCATCACCCTCCATTTAAATTTTTTTTTCCATTAAAAAAGATATTCTGTTGTGTTATCACTGTCGAAAAGGAACTATTAATAAACATTTTGTGTTGAACCATTTACAGTAATATGCATTGCCTTACTGTGTCATCAAACAAAACTCAAATTTTAAATATCTGAAGATGTAATGCAAAATATAACTTTTATAATGTAACATAAGTCAATAAAAATGAAGTTAAAACAATATACAATTGTAATATACAACTTTACTTTTTATTTGACACAAGCAAACAGCAAAATATTATATATATGTAATAACTTACATTGATATCTACTCATAATTCGAATCTCCTTTATTATTAACATCTAATTCATTAATCCTATTCTGAAACACGGGTCTCAATCTTTTTCCAAAACATTATGTTGGTATATTTATTACTGATTCTTTGGGGACAAGGGGTGACCAACCTTTTTGGTAAGAGTGCCGCTATCTGATAATGAACCATTATGTGTGCCACTTCTGACTTTTACAACAAACAAAACGATGTAAAGAGTTTAAAAGTTACTTATATATGGACTAATGGGATTTTCACGCAAATAGTATATTTCTTAGGGCAAGTCTGAGTAGGGAAAACATAACAAATACTTGAGTTCTATTAAAAATAAACTTTTTAGATATAAAATAAAAATAATTAACTTTAAACATTTAATTGTAATTTAGTCAATACTTTCTTAATGTGGCTTTTGAATTTGCAATTTTTTTACCAATTCATTCTATATTAAGATTAGTTCTGCAACAAATTAACAAAATTAAATGGTTTTAGGTGTATATTAGTTTATTTTTAACTATACTGATTTATATTATGTTTGTATTAGAAAATACTTGTTTACAAAAAAATGTTGATCCAAAACTAGAATATCTGACAGGCAAATCGTGTGGATAACAATAAACGTTTTGTAGAGAAATTAAAGAGGATTTATGAAAAGATAAGCCTTTTCTTATCTAATGTAGCACTGAATGCATCCTTCAATATGAATATTAAATTTTCAAATCCATTTTAGCTTGAAGCATTATTAACTTTGGTAGATATTTACAGCATTACGCTCCCACAAATTCCAAAATCTCACGAATGCACTTTCTTTCGAAAGTCAGTGGACACAACGACGAAGGAGTATTCTTGACACGATAATTTTCTATTGC
>BMAV01020185.1:49743-59802 GCA_019973955.1 Trichonephila inaurata madagascariensis
ACCTTGAATTTTTTTAATATTTATTGGCAATTCCAAGAAGAACAAGAGTATTAATTGTTTTCATGCACCTCACTAACACCAATTTAATATCCTCTTCCCCAAGACATATGACTGTACTTTTTATGATGCATTTTTGCAAACTTTATATAAAAACCTGTACATAAAGACTTTATTATTTGAATACTTCCCACTCCTTTTCTTCGTCAACATGTAAAACGCGCAAGTATTTTTGTGTTGTGCTGTCCAGATATGTTTGAATGTCACCATGAATATAAAAGCTGGATGTAAATTAAGACGTTTCTTTGGAAAAATTCTCATCTGTACAACACAACTGGGATAATGAACTACATAAAACAAACACGATTATGTATATAAATAATTCTTTTTTAAAATTAAGTCTATTAAAATCATCCTAGCTTATATAAAATAATTTTGTAAAAGAAAAATATTGCTAAAATGGTAAGAAATATATTTTATTCTAAACAATCAAATAGTGTATAGCATAGTTTGCGACGTATTGCTGTCTGCTGCTTTGGGCAGGGCAAATTATCAAGCTCGAAGGCTATGAAAGCAACGAAAGTCTCATTAACTGTTTTCTTGCCCACAACCCCCAAGCATTTTTGCATACTTTCTTAGAAATCTTCATGACTGCTGTCAACTTTTCTTTTTTTCGCTCGAGATGTTACGGTGGACACCCTTGTCCCTTGTAGCTGCTCACTTTGAGATTCACTGCATGGAATGGGAGGAGGTTCCCCAACGTTCTCAAATAAATCCTCAGCGCTAACATTCAGTGGAGTCTGTAATACATGAAAGAATTAGAAGTAGTATACATTTGAAAAGAAAAATTTTAACATATGAGGGGGAAAAATACGTACTGCATTAATTTTCAGCTCCATATAGTCTAAATTTGAAGTACTATCAAGTGGTTTGATAGTATCATAAAGGAATTGAAGTCGAGAAAAGTGTTCCCACTTGGGAACAAAATCTCTTGCACCACTTCTAGAAGACGACAGTTTCTTTTTTTCGTTGCGGTAGTAGGTGCGGAGATTCTGAAACTTTGCAATGCATACTTTTGAAAATAATAAGAATTTTAATTGAATTAGTAAATAATTGAATTTTCTGTTGCTTACTATCCTGGGTTCCAAATGCAATACTTTTTTGTCTTTACATACAGTACCTAGCATATGTTAATCTACTTTAAATAAATGTGTTGAATGGGGTTCTCCGAAAACACCTTATAAATATGAGGGTTCCATGAATCGAAAAAGATTGAAGATCACTGATTTAATATAGCCTTATTCAGATAACTGTAATTTCCTGTTTAAATTTTTGAGCTGGTCGGAAAGAATGAATTATTTGTTAATTATTGCTGTATAACTCTTTTAGAGAAAAACGCCTCTTAACTTAAATAACTAGGCGATCAAGTAAATATTCCAGAAGAAAACAAGAAATACGCAGATCCATGGATAATTTCTGAAAATTTAAAACAATTTCAGTTCCATTTTGTTTTTCAACGAGAAAGCAGGTGGCATAAAAGTCAGCTCATGCATCATCAAAATTTCAACTCAAATTAAAATTTTAATAGTTTTTCTGCACACAAACTGGATGAACTCTTTCATCATAATATCTCATTGTTACATAAGTGAGAAAAGTTTTGAATGTAATATTCCTTCCTTGTGCAACAAATTGCCCATTTTGGTAATAGGATGGACAGAGAAAAGGTAACTTTGACACTAGAAAGCTGTACTAAATTTTTTGACAAACAATACTTTTTGTGATATATTTTTATTATTAATTGAAGTATATGGTAAATTTATTAATTGCTATTTGAAATTATTACTATGTAATGTAACTTTGGAAAATTTATAAATACACACACACACACACACATATATATATATTATATTTCAAACCGTTTACTCCAACTTTCATAATAGATCTAGCGCAGATGGTTAAAATGAAACACTTCGCAAATACTGCGGAAGATAATTCAAATGCATAGCAAATAAAAATAAATAAGAAGAGTCTGTATTACTGATTTAAAAACTTTTCAATACATAGCATGTTGCTGTAGCATTGTTGTCTACGCCAAACTGGCTTTGGCGATAATTTGACAAAATTTTATCAAAACACTGAGATCCGCTTACAGAACAAAAGTACATATTATTTCTAAAATACAACAAAAAATAGACGTTACACTAATCGTTTGACAAGAAAGTAAAAAGAAAAAAGGCATTGTTAAAAATATTCCAACTTATCTGGCGTCAGGAAAGCTTCGAGGGCCGACCACCTTTCGCTCATCCTCATGGCGATCTGCTGGAATCCAATTTCTTTTTGCAGCCTTTTCGCAAAATGAGGATGCTTCGGATTCCATAGATATGAGAGCTTTTCAACCTCATCGATTAAAAAGCGTTCCATAATCTCATTCCACTTCATCAAAAACATCGACGATGAGCAAACGCGTGATGAAGTTGAGGCAGCCATCTTGTTTTCGTGTAGTAGACGAAGAATCCTATTGGCTGGAATTTCAAGCAATTTTTATTTCGAACAATTTCTTGAGCTCACTAGCAAGATATTGTTCGAAAGCCACTGCTATGGGGCAACTGAGGAAAAATTGCATGAATTGGACGAAACTTTGCTTGAAACGTATACATGGGCTACGGCCTTCAAGCAGCAGGATGTTTTTTCATTACTCCGAGAGTAATTGTCTGAGAGGCATGAAATTCAGATATGAGAGACAGCACTTTGTACTAAAACGATGAAGAAACCATAGTTGAGAAAACCGAATGCAATGCATATAGCATGAAATCAAACCAAAAAAAAAGACTTTATTGAACTCATTGTATCGTTGTACCCTTACTACAGTGGCCAATTCTCAATCAGCAATATGCCCTACTCTTACTGCAGTGGTTGATTCGCACCGTCACTCCATACTCAGCACCAGATTGGCAAACAGTTCTTGAGGTAAGAGTGCCCATTTCTCATTCAGCATTTCTATCTAAAAGCCTTAAATTCAAAATTTCAAGTAATTACTGCAGCCTAATGGCAATGGTCACAAAGTCGTGACCAGAAAATCAAGCGTTCGAGTCCTAATGCCACAGAAAACCCACTTATTAGAGAGGCTGATGCGTGCTTAATCCATTGAGATTCAAAGTTCTCCCTTTGGGACAGTGTGGTAGTTTGGGGGTGCCAGCTCAGGTTTCATCTTCGTCATTTGATCAAGGTCCATTTCCAGTAGCCTTTGATGTACTTTAAAAGTGCAATGTTAATAAACTTTCAAGCAATTACTTCCAATATAATTAAAGAATCATTCAAAAGAGATTTTACAACAAGGAAATCGCCCGTTTTAATGGGTTGTGTCCAGTTTAACAGATATTACTATCGAATAAATTATCCCGCAATAAACTAAGATGGAAAAAAAGAGCACTGTGTGTCTTATTTTTGAAGTAATAGCTTTCTCTTAAGAAATGCATTTAATTTTTAAACATAAGTTGAATAATCTATACTAATAAAAGAAAGAGTTTGTGTGTTTCAGCTGTACCAGAAGAACTGAGCAACCCAGAAGTCTGAAACTTGGCATGTAGAAGCTGTAGGTCATTATCCTGAACACCTCGAAGAGGTTTTTTCGATATTCACTTTAAAACTTTTTAAAATTCAATTTTTAAGCGATTTTTCAGATAAATGGAGATATGGAGGTATAGAAGTTTGCTAAAATTAATGTTTAGAGCAGTTTTGGGGGGACTTTAGCACATTTTACTGTAAATATATTTATTTATGTATTCATTCGTTTATTTCAATCTTTGTGGTGGAATTACATTTATTTTTCGAAAAATTGGTCGTAAAAAAATGTTCTAAATTTTATTTTTTGGATTGCCAACACAAGTATGATAACGGTAAATCGATGTCTTAAAATGTAAATCGTTTTGCATTCAACGCATTTTATCCTTTTACGTAATTAAAAAAAATGATGTAAATTTAGAACAAATTTTCGACCTAATGGTCATTCTATACGGGCAAGATGTACCGTTAACGTGGCGATGAACTTAACATTGACGCCGACAACCGTTTGTGTCGTGAATATCAACATCAGACGGATTGTAGCCCACCAACGTGAGTGGTTGAAACTAAAACCTAGCCACCGCATTAAATTTATATATCTGTGTAATTTTTGCTTATGATTATTTCTTATATCCTGTTGTGGTTTGTAATAATGCATGTTGATTGAGCAATGAAACAACTACACATCTTGCAAGGGCTAATGTTGTTAAAGCAACTATTTTTATTGTGCTGGCTATTTTTAAAGATGTTTACTTTCCGTAAAACGTTCTATTTCATTTTATGCTCCTGATTAATCTTAGCTCTACTATGAGCATCAAGAAAGCCCGATTACACTTTTTGAATTTTTTTGCTGAATCTGAAAAATTTTGTGCTTTTCTCATGTTGTTTATTAATTTTATGTTAATTTTAAAGTCACAATGCAAAAAAATTGGTACATATTTTGGTACTAAACAGTTGTAAAGACCTTGGGTTTGCACGGTTTTGCTTTTCCTTTTGCTTTCTTGCTAACCTGAATGTTGTTGGTATTACAATCTACGGTTGTGCTTGAGCTACAATGTTCTCATCTGATCTTGATATTACAACAGAAGATAGTCAGCCGCAAAGTAAGTAAAGCTTGGAACTAAATCATCATCTTACGCGGTACGTCTTGCCTACTTCCATCCTAATAGCATGACACTTTGGTCTGGAAAAGGTTATTGCTTTTCTTCCATTATTGGCTAATTCCATGTTTCATTGGTGTAACAAAATAGTACAAAAATATAGCCTATAACAAAGGAAAATAGCACTCAATTCAGACAAATTAGGATTATCAGATTTTTGGAATTTTAGGTATTTATCTATTAGTGTCACCACAGCCAAATTGGCACCATGAAAATCATTCCTTAATATCAAAAGATTTTTACGTGTTTTATATGAAAAAATAAGATCTGTAAGATTTTGGAGGGAAAAAGCATGATTTGCGTGGTGCCAATTTGACTGCAGTGACGCTAATACGTTAGAATACGAATTTTTATTTACTTTGAAGATTTTCTGGTAGTTTCATCTAAATCACAGACCTTTATCTATTTCAGGTTGCTTTTCGGCTTGAATTAATGTTATAATTTCCACTATATGCTAGGTTACTTCATATTTATTTTATTCATGTTTAAATTTTTCATATTTAAGATTTTCCGTCAAAATTAGGTAATAATTTTTCTTTTTTAGACAGCCTTTTGACTTAGATTTATGCTATAATTTATATTTTAGTGTCACACAGTTTTATGTTTGTTTATTTTTTAAAGAGTAATTTTTCTTGCTTATTGTAGTTTAAAATTATATGACAACGTCACTCAAGTTCTTCAGTCAAAAAATGATTTGTGAAGCTTTTTGTAAACAGAAGTTTAGATAATGAGGTACTTATGTATTAGCATTACCACAGCAAAATTGGAGCCAAGCAAGTCACACGATAATAAAACAACTAAGATTCTAACATTTTTTTATAAAATCGGTCAGATTTTGGAAAAATGACGTGATTCATGGGGCGCCAATTTGGCTGTGGTGCCACTATACGTATAAGTACTGATGATAATTACTTATTCTTCAACACAAATATCAGTGGATTTTTTACACAATGAAATTACTATATTCCTTACCTGCTTTTATTCTTATGTTCAAAAATAATAATAATCTGTTACAAAGTTTCTTTCTGTTAGAAAAAACTTTTTTTCTTTTCTTTGTGTTCAACGTCAAATTCATAATCTCGCTTATTGTCACAATAAAATGGTATATCCTAGCTAGCTGTATAACAAAAAGAGAATATAGTACTAAATTAAACTAATGTTATAACAGATAAATGCTGAAATAAAAACTCTTTTTTTTTTCAAGAATTAATTTACGCAGTATTTTTTTTAAAGCAGTTACCAATGAGTGAAATTTCGAAATTTTAACTTAAAAATTAAGCTCTTAAAAAAACTAAAACTTTAATAAACACATTTGTGCAAACACAAGTTTTATCTAAGCGAAGGGCTTGGAGTTGAAAACATTTTTGCTTCCTCCATGTTGTTTATTAACTTAGTTGCGTTTTAAGTGTCGACTTTGCTAAAAATCAGTACATATTTTGGTACTTATCAGTTGTAAGGACCTCGGGTTTGCGTTGCCTACTTCCAACAGCATAGCATGACTACTTGGTCAAAAAAATCAGTACTTATGTATTATCGTATCCTTTTGAAACGAAGCACATGGTCGCCAATTTAGAGCGAACAACATGTGTGAAAACAGGAATGCTAACTTGGCAAGTTATTTTGAATGTTGACATTGGTGCCATAAAACGCAAATACCGACAATTGAAAAAGAAAAAGGTTACTGCTTTTCCAGATACTTACGTATTAGAGTCACCGCAGCCAAAGTGGACTTTTTGTCACAAAAATTTGACTGATTGTTTTCTTTTCTTTTTTATATAAAACACGTAAGAATCTGTTGTTTTGATATCGCAAATTTTGCTGAGGTGACGCCAATACGCAAGTACCCTTTTCCTTTATTGGCAAATTCCATTGTAAAAAAAAGTAGAAAAATGTAATTTAAGAAAATGACAATTCAAACTAATTGGGATTAACAAGTTGCCAATATTGTGTGATGTAAGTTAAATTTCTTTCTACATACGAGTTTTTTTTTACAAGCTTTTTTGGTTCTAAGCTGCTTATGGTAGTTTCATCAAAATCAAACCTTAATTTATCGATTTAAGGTGGCTTTTGGGTTTGTGTGAATTCAAACTATAGATTTTACTATATATAAGGTTACTTTTATATTTATTTGTTTATTTTACTTTTTTTTTCTATTTTATATATTTAAGATTTAGTGTTATGTTTTTGTTGTTGTTGTTGTTCAAAATTGTTTACGGGAATTTTATCAAAATTAGGGCTTACTTTTTCTGTTTTAAATAATCTTTTAATTTAAATAAATATTATAATTCCTATTTCAGTGTCACAGTTTCATATTTTTTATATTTTCTTAACAATCATTATCTAGCTTATTGCAGGTACAGTAATTATGTGATACTAAGACTCAAAAGTCAGTTTTTCAGCCAAACAATAATTTGTGACGCTTTTTGTAAATAGACTTTTAGATCACGATTACCTATTCATTACACAAATATCATTATTTTTTTTTTCAATCATCGAAACTACATTTTCGCTTCTCACCTGCTTTTATTCTCATATTATGTCCATTTGTTCGCAAAAAACATCTGTTAGAAAAACTATGGATGAACACTGAAACTATGGATGCAATTAAATGCACATCAAAGTAATTTTCCTTTTGACTTTCCTTCTGACAATCTGTTCTTGATGCTGATTATATTTATACACATGCATTGTATGCATTTTTTACCTATAAATGTTGCATGTTTTGCATATCTATGCCATTTTCTGTCATTGAAAATAAAGATTATTGCCATTCTTCCTTCATCAGCATATTCAATGTTTTCTTCATTGTAGAAAAATATTGCTTAAAATATAATAGAAAGAAAAAGGACTCTAAATTCAAACTAATTGCAATTAGCATGTTTGTAATATTATGAAGATGATACTTCATATTTATGAAAAACCAGAATGTACCATGTTTTTTTGCATGTCACTCTTTTTAGCCATATGGTCCCTATGACCGATAAGAACTCATCTTTGTTTTAAATGAAAAAAAAATCAGCAATTTCTTTAACAAGAAGCTATTTGCTGAAACTATGATGAGGTGAAACTTGAAACAATATTCTCATATTTTCTTTTGGATTCCTTTGAATTCAATGTTGACCAGATTTTTCGTCATGACTTAACTTTGCTTCTGACAATCCTGCAAACCTGAAATCTATATCATTTGTGATCGAAAAATTGTTTGCAGGAAAAAGATGCACCTTGAAAAGATTTTCTCATACTTCCCTTTAGATTTCTTTAAAATCGCGTGTTGAAGAGATTTTACATCTCATGCCATCATAGTTAAACGTTGCTTCTGATAAAATGTTCCTCGCATAAGATATTGGAGATCTTATGCATATTTTATGTTATCATACAATTATCACTATAGCTATTTATCATTGTATGCACTCATTCATTTGCTTTTTCATTCCTACTATTAGCTCGCACTGTCGCACTTATTAGAGTCGCACTTATTTATTTATTTATATATTTGTATATTTATTTATCTTGGTGGAATTTTCAATCGTTAATAAAATACATTTTAAAGCGCTAAATTGAGCTGAAATTTTACATTCAGGATCATTTTGGATGACAATACAATAATTTAATTTTAATTAATAAAAATTAATGGATTAAAACTAATTATTTAAGGAATTACAAATGCAGCCACGTTGGCGACTTCGCGACCATTTTGGCGACTTGTGTCAAA
Organism: Trichonephila inaurata madagascariensis; assembly: GCA_019973955.1. Taxonomy (NCBI): domain Eukaryota; kingdom Metazoa; phylum Arthropoda; class Arachnida; order Araneae; family Nephilidae; genus Trichonephila; species Trichonephila inaurata. The sequence continues at coordinate 58,174 of BMAV01020185.1, forward strand.
ACTTGAAAAGGTTTTTTCTCACGTGTTAAAGCATTCAGTTGGACTGAAATTAAAAGGACAATACAATACTTTAATGATAATTAAAAAAACTAATTACCACTTAATGTTGTGATTCTGTCCTATGTATATACATATTTATATTAATTGTAACTATTTAATAAAAAAGTAGCTAAAATAAAATTTTCGTTGTTGATCTAAGTAGGAATTGACTTAAAAACTATTTTTTTATATTACTTGTTGCAATCAAATTATAATTTTTAATAGAGATATTGCAAAAAAGTGATGTTTCAATAATTAATTTATTTCCAACGTGGTTTATTATTTGTTTCATTCAGTACTGTTGTTGGTTCTGGACTACTTCAACCGGGACCTGTTTTATCTGTTCTAGGTTGATTTTGATTTTAGTTCATACTAATTAAATTTTTTATAGTATTGAATTACATCTAATACTCTATATTACATGTATTGCAAATATGTTAGATAGTATTTCATCCATACCTCATGTTATACTAATTTAATTTTTTTCCAGTTGAAGGCGCATCCTAATATTTCTTATTTATGATAGTATATAGTGAATTAGTTTATCATCATTATTTTATTTCTTTTGGTTTATCTATTGCAGGTTATTTCCCTCATAGTAGAAACTTATCGCTGCTATCACTTTTCTGTTGTAATTTTTATTTATATTTGCATTCATTGATATCTATTTACTTTTTAGCATGCTAATTTTCTTTTACATTGAAATATTCGTTTATGTTAAATTATTATTTACTTTGAGGACAAATTGCAGATAATTTAAAATTATTTATAATGTGAACATTCATTCGAAAAAAATATTTTTAATTTTTGGTTATACTTTTTATACCCTCCCTAAAAAAAGATTATAATTGCTATAATAGGTGAATTTTATATTTTTAAAACTTAACCCGTGCGAAGAACGGACATTTCAGCTAAAATACAAATAAAAAGTATATTATAAAATCCTTTTTAAAATATTCATATATTTTCAAAGCAATTTTTTTTAATTATTTGATATTTGCAACCAAAATATTTTGGATTCCTCAAAACAATAAAAACATATTTAAAGTTCTGCTTATAACGAAAAATATGCTTAGAGGGGACAGAACTATGCTCAAATATAAACAAAAATAAAAACTATTCTGTTTAAATTCGGACTTAATTATCATAACATTTTTAGGGCTGGAACTATTTTCATGTTGTTCATCAAATTACTACAGTTTTCATAGAAGCTCGAGATAAAGAACAATAAATATTTTAAAAAAAGTGTTACTATACATAATATAAACCTTTGTCACTAGAAACATCAATTTTATAATCATGAATATAAGGGGAGAATTCAGTTTGTGATAGTTCAAAAAATATATTTTCGAAAGAGATTTGTAATCCTAAACACAATATGATATAGTGTGTGTGAAAATGCCCCATATTTATAAAGATACCATTTGTGCTCACTATCACATCGATTTTTCCCCCTAGTACTTATCAACGCCATTTACATTTAGTGTTGAATGACGATCTGCATCAAAAATTATATTGTTTTCAAGATGTTTATTTATGAAGGTAAAATAACCTGGAGTTGTATATATATATATATATACAACTCCAGGT
>BMAV01020185.1:70866-84997 GCA_019973955.1 Trichonephila inaurata madagascariensis
TCGAAGTAAGAGCGATTTCTTTGCTTCTTATTTTGATATCAAATTAATGTTACGTGTTAAAATATCGACAATTCAAAGTCTTAAAAAGGACGAGCTTTTGCTGGTCGCCGAGGAGCTGGGATTATAGACATACCTCAGAATCCAAAAAGTATAGTATTAAAAAAATTAATTGAGAGTAGTGAAATCTTTGAAACAGATAAGGAGTTTGTGCGAAGTGTAATTGATGGTGTTTTGGCGGAAAAGAACGCTAAAATTGAACAAGAAGAATTTAAATTAGAATCTGAAAAGGCTAAGATTGAGTTCGAAAAAATTAAATTAGAACAGTTAAAGAATAACAGTTAAAGAGTTAACTATAATACTAGATGTAAATTGTCCCCATCACAGGGTAAAAATGACCATTTCGAATCTGTCCCATCTGATATTGAAAACTTAATTAAAAGTATTAAAACTCTAACAATACCTGTCCCTTCTAATACAGAAGCCTTTAATTTATTTTTTCAATCGTTAGAAAAAGCTTTTAAAACAAAAAATGTGGAGGAAAAATTTAAAGCAGAAATTTTATTGAATATGTTGGGAGAAAAGGTGCAAAATTTAATGATTTATGTTAAGCAAGAGGAACTGGGTCATTATGAAAAAATCAAGTAGTTAGTGTTAAAGCAATTTCAACCAACACCTCGAGTATTGCTTAATCAGTTTTGAAGGTTCCAAAAACTAGCGAATGAGAATTATGTTCAGTTTGCTACTAAAATTGAAGCAATGTTTGATTATTATTGTATATTGAGAAACGTTAGTGAATTTAATGAGTAATGCCAATTAATTGTTGCCGATCAGATAATTAATTCGCTTGATCAAGAACACTAGTTATATCAATATTAAAATGTGCGAAAATTGGTACAAGCCAGATAAGCTTGGTCGTGAATTGGATTTGTTTATGTCTTCTTAAGTTTCAAGTAGAAATGAGATAAATACGAGTTTCAAACAAAATAAATTATTTAAGAGTGGCGTCGACAGAAAAGGGGTAAAAAGGTGTAACTAGTGTTTTTTCGTCCGATGTCAATAAAACGAAATGTTCGTATTGCTGTGAAAATTATGCTCTATTTCTTTTTGTACACAATTTTAAAAACTTTCCGTAAATGATAGAATTGAGATGGTTAAAAAACAGTGATTATGCTTTCTGTGTTTAAGAGTGGGTTGTACAGCGTCGAAATGCAAAGCCAAATCTTGTAAATTACGCGCTAAGAGGCACCATGTCTCGTTACATTTCCCAAAACAAAATACGAATCTTCTAACAAACCATAATGTTGAATGCTTTCCATCCATCAACTGAGTCAAGGTTAATTACGCATGCGCGAGTAATTAATCCTACTGCTTTCCCTCCTGAAGAGGTTTCGGGGAAAGATAGTAACGCCGTGTTTGCCTTTAATCAAAATAAAAAGAGAAACACTGGTGTGTTTTTAAATTCCGTTAAGTGTTTTATAAAAGATTCATATGGCGAGAAAAGGAAAATAAGAGGTCTGCTAGATGTCGGTACTATGATGAATCTTATAACTAAGAAATTTGTAGAAAAATTAGGATTAAGAAAAGGAAAAGGAAATATTCTGATCACGTGCTTAAATGTGACTCATCTATATGTGTTAAAAATTGCGTAACTATGGAAATCTCGAATTACGATGGCAGTTATAAAAAGAAAATAAAATTGTTAGTTGTAGATAGAATTACTGTGATTTAATTCCAGTTAAAAATCTAAATGTAAAAGGATTAATTCATGAAAATATACAATTTAACAGATGATTCCTTTTAGGTGCCAGGTCCATTGATTGTTTATTGGGTCCAAATATTTTTTTATGAATTATTGCGTAGTGGGCAAATTCGTTCTGAAAATTCCAGTCTTTTTTTCCAAAATACTGTGTTTGGATTCATGACTTCAGGGAGCAATAGTTTTGCAAATACTGAAGCACGGATTCATTGTGGATTAATTAAAGGAGATGTAAATCAGACTAAAATGGTTTTGGGAATTGGAAAACGTTGAGGTAGAGCGAACTAAAAATGAAGAAGTAATTTTCTGTGACGATCACTTCCTAAAAACGAATTCTAGGAATGATGAGGGTCGGTATGTGGTTAAAATGCCCTTTAGATGTCCAGGAGATCAACCGAGCGGAGATCACCTTAGTCAAGACAGTGCAACTACAGGAGTTCAAAAGGGATATAAAGAGTTTGAAACAAAATAATAGAGTGTCTGCAGAAAGTTTAATAAAAAGTTTAAATCCTTTCTTAGATCAAGATGGTGTTTTGAGAGTTAGTGGTAGACTTTGTAATATTGATTTGAACTTTGAATGCAAATTTCCTATAATATTACCTTGTAACCATAAATTAACGCGAATTTAATTGTAGAATATTTTCAATTAAGATACTTCCATCTATAGGTCCACAGGTCTTACTATATCAAGTTAGGCAGAGATTTTGGCCTCTTAGAGAACGTAATGTATGTAGGAAAATAGTACATGATTGCCTTGTATGTTTTAAAGTGAAACTTATAACTTGTGAACAAATAATGGGCAACTTGCCTAAAGAAAGAATTAGGGAAAATTTTCTTTTTGATTACCGTGGCATGAACTTTATTGGGCCTTTTTGGATTAAGAGCAACAAACAGCATAAAGGTAGTTTGTATAAGACATATGTTACACTTTTTGTGTTTTGTCACTAAAGCAGTACATTTTGAATTAGTGTCGGATTTAACAACTCAGGCATTTATTGCCTCATTAGAAAGATTTATTGCTAGAAGAGAAAGACCCTCTCTAATATTTTCTGATAATGGTAAAACATTTATAGAAGCTAATGCTGAACTCAAGAGATTGTAAAAGTTAGTGATAAATACTAATCCTGAATTGGTTGGTTTCTTAGTAGATGAAAATATAAATTGGAAATTTCTCCCTCCCAGAGCACCAAATTTGGGCGGCTGATGGGAAGCTGGCGTAAAGTCGTTCAAATTCCATTTTAAACCTGAGGCAGGCAATTCTATAAGTTTACTTATGAAGAGTTTCTAACCATTATGACTCAAATTGAGGGAATTTTGAATTCCCGTCCTCTCACCCCTTTGTCAACGGATATAGATGATTTGTCGGTTTTCACCCCGGCACACTTTTTGATTTGAAGACCAATTACTTCCATTAGTGAACCAAATATAATACATACAGAAACTAATAGATTAAACGTATATCAGAGATTAACAAATATTGTGCCGTGTATATGGAAAAGGTGGAGTAATAATTACTTAAGCAATTTTCAACAAAGATCTAAGTGGAAATTTGAAAAGGATAACGCTAGAGAGAGTGATTTAGTCCTTATTAAAGAGGATAACTTAGCAGTCAATAAATGGCTAATGCAGTGCTTCTCAAACTTTCAATGCTGGCGCCCCCTTTTCAATCACAATTTTTATCGCGGCCCCCTTCTTCATTAATAATGTAGTGAATGCAATAATAATGCACTTTGACGCCAAAGCTACAATACGCGATCTTAATTATAAACCATACAAATAAATAACATAAGTATTAAATTTTGTATACGTTACTTTTAAGCAAAAAAAATTAAGTAATAGGATAATTATTATGTTATTTTTCCTTTCTNAATTTCTCCCTTAAATTCACCCGGCACATTTTTGGTTTTAAATGAACGTTCTAAAGAAGAGAAAAATAAATTCCACCCCTCTTGTTTTTTAGGAATCGGAAGAGTCAATGTACGAACACTTACAATAAAATTTTCTATTGAAGTTTGCTTTGTTTCAGGATTTGTACGTTGCAACACATTGCTATCCCTTTGACTTTCCAATTTTGCCCTTTCTAAATTTATTTTCCCCAATTCTATTTCCAATTTAACTTTTTCCAGTTGTATTTTTTCAAACTCAAGCTGCGATTCTGCCGTTAAACGGGCTTGTTCTTCCTTCGATTTTCTATCCGCACGCGCTTGTTCTTCCTTCGATGTTCTATCTGCAATAATCGAATCTAAATAGTCATCAATAAACTCTTTATTGGTTTTATACTTTTCGCTATTTAAAATTAAATTTTTTAAATCTAACACTTTCATTTCTGGAGTTACTTTCTCCCCCAATTCATCCGCAATTAATATTAATTCTTCCTTTCTAGCTCCGCGAAACATGATTAGACAGAATTATACTAAATGAACTAATTAACCCAGAAAATTTAGTAAAAATAATCTGCTGAATTCGCTCAAAACGATGCAAAAGGATTACCTACCTCGTAGTTTCTTTTGATGTCTTGACTCGCTCAGGCGTCGAATCCTGTCGGCTGCGCCAATGTGATAAGTTGTGGCCAAGTGTGTGATGTTGTTGTACTTTCAACAACAGACATATTCTTGAGGACAACACAATTTATTACGAACTTAAAAAAATAATTTTTAAAATTAAGTGACCCACGCGGGTAATACTCAAAAATGGCCACCGACCTCACGCTCCGGTGCCTAGAAGCTCACAGCTCTATACTAAAAAAACCACATTCTTCCCGGAGGGGAGCACAGTGCGCCTCCTGGTGAAGGGAGGAAACACTACAGTACCATAAAGTGAAAATGAGAATTGAGATACTTCAGTGAAGGTTATTTGAAAGACGATATTTCTGTGTCCTGAGAGTCCAGCGCAAATCATCATTCGAAGTAAGAGCGATTTCCTTGCTTCTTATTTTGATATCAAATTAATGTTACGTGTTAAAATATCGACAATTCAAAGTCTTAAAAAGGACGAGCTTTTGCTGGTCGCCGAGGAGCTGGGATTAGACATACCTCAGAATCCAAAAAGTATAGTATTAAAAAAATTAATTGTCGGTTTTCACCCCGGCACACTTTTTGATTTGAAGACCAATTACTTCCATTAGTGAACCAAATATAATACATACAGAAACTAATAGATTAAACATATATCAGAGATTAACAAATATTGTGCAGTGTATATGGAAAAGGTGGAGTAATAATTACTTAAGCAATCTTCAACAAAGATCTAAGTGGAAATTTGAAAAGGATAACGCAAGAGAGAGTGATTTAGTCCTTATTAAAGAGAATAACTTAGCAGTCAATAAATGGCTAATGAACAGATTGATCGAGGTATTTCCTGGAATGGATAATAGAGTTATGGTACTTATGATCAAGACTAAAAATGGTGTAATCAAAAGACCTATTTCTAAAATTTGTATCTTGCCCATGAGAGAATGAATTTCTTTCTTTTGTGTTACAAGATTTTACTTATTTTAAGTTATTGTAATTAACCTTTTAGTATTGTGTGTATTTTTAGTGAATTATATTTCTGATTTATAATTATTTTAATAGTGTTAAATTTTAATATAACAATATTGTAACAAGCCATGAAACTTATTGAATGTTGTAACATTGCAATACCGGGCGGAATGACTGCGCAAGAGCGACTGCGCTGCCTGAATCTCGCATGCCCAGCAATTCCGATGTGAATGCAAAAAGAAGCGAAAAATAAATAGATACCAGTCCTCTAGAAACTGTGTTGTATTTGAGTAATGAGATTTTAGGCTATCGACGGAGTGAGCCATAACAGCATTCATTTCAGAAGCTGTAAGCAATCAAGTATATTTCCCCTGAGATGATTTGGCGGCGCACATGACCCTATCGGGCTCCAATCCTCGATCGGTGTGTTGAGAGTGACTGTAATGAATCTATCATTAACCAGTGTAAATAAAAAGCATTTATTGGGAAAGAGAAGTTATTGAGTTTTACGAAAAAATGAACTTTATTGTTAAGAAAGTTAATTGTTTATTGTGTGTGTCAAGTTGATATAAAAAAAGATTTTTTTTAAAGTTACAAACTGCAGCAGTACAGAAATCAGTTGAATATCAAGAAAAACAGTAAAATATTTGTTGCACATCAAAATTGTGGTTCATATTAGTGTAACACAGTGCTTCTCAAACTTAACCATATCTGCGACCCAATATTCAATCATAATTTTCATCGCGTTCCATACAATAGCAATATATTGAATTCAATAATACTAGACTGACACTAAAGGTACAATATGACTTTAATCTATTAAGTACCACCGGCGTATATAAACATCTCGCTCAACCAAAACGTTTGATTGCCCTGGACGTATATATACGTCTTTGCGAAGTACGACCTTCTCTCTGTACACTGTTATCCATTAAATTATTCCGAAGGCTTTGACTTGCAATAAAAGAGCCTTGACAATATTTGTGCAGCTTGTGCAGCTTTTTGTATAACTTATTTCAGAGGACTTTTGCTTATTTACACTTTTTCTCTCCCTCCCCCCTCAATGCATAACGTACGCGTGCCTACGTGGAAAACAATGGCATTGAGGAGCGAATCGAATAACTTTTTATCGGCAATTAAGATGTTTTTTACAAACCATATAAATTATCAAGATGTATATATTTTTTATATATATAACAAGACCATATGGTCACTGGTAATTATTAAACTTGTTTTTATAGTATTTTTAAATTAATTAAAAAATACATTTTCCAACACTGATACATTTACAAGTTTATTATTTCAGTGCAAATGTGTATTTTTTATTTTTTTATTATGTCAAAATGTGTTTTGTTTGTTTACTTTCAGTAAATTAATAATTGTTTAAAAATAATTTCTTGCTTACGACTTTTCAATATGCTCGCGCCCCCCGTAGCAGAGTTATCACCCCCCACGCGCCCCACAGTATGAGAAACGTGGTGTAATAGAAGGTGAAACATTGTACTGAATGGAAATATGTGATTATGATTACATTTTTAATCTCATTCGACTACTTAGTTATTATTCAAAAGATTATGGGGGGTGGGAGTAGGTGGAAATAAAGGTATGTTATGGTTAATACACACAAAGTACTTTTCCATGGTGGAACATTTACCTATGCTCTCTTCCAACAATAGTCTACTGCATACATTAAACGGGGAAAAAACCTGGCCAAAAACCCTTGAGCCTTATGGTCAAGGTCACGGACTTGTGCCTGGCGCGTCATGAGTTCGAGCCTACTACCGCTGAAAACCCGCCGTGAAGAGGAAGGAGATCGGTACACGTTAAATATATTGAGGCTCAAATGTCTTCCCGTTGGTGTGGTGTGGAAGTTAGAAGATAAGGGTGTCACTCAGGTGTCATCCTCGTCACTTGACCGAAGTTCGAGTTAGTCAGCTCTTGTGCTACTTTATACAGTGCAACGTTAATATAGCTCTCACTCACTCACGGAGAAAAAAGAACGATAGATGAGTTTACTGTTGGCAGTAACTGTGCTGTCGACAGCCACTGAAGTCGACGGAAATTTAATCGTCCTTCCATTAACTCAGCGTTTCTCAAACTCCCTTCTGGGGGGGGGGGATAACACCACTTGGGGGGCCGCGAGCATATCGAAAAATTGAAAATAAAATATTTAAAATAGTTATCAATTTGCTGAAAGGAAACAAAGTAAAATACATTCTGACGTAATAAAAAAGAAAATGTACATTCACACTGTAATATAATATACAATACATAAATTTATTAGTACTGCACGAAGTGTATTTGATCATTAATTTATCAATATTCAATTAAAAACAAGTTTAGTACTTACTAGCGACTCCCCTGGGCTTGTCGCAAATAAAATTGTATACAAAAATTAATATATATCTTGAGAATTAGTATGGTTTATAGTTAAAGTTGTTTTGTAATGTAGCTTTACCGTCAGAGTATATTATAATTGCATTCAATACATTGTTATTGCTAGAAGGGGGCGCGATAAAAATTGACTGAAAATTGGATCGCAAAATATTGAAAGTTTGAGAAACACTCCATTAACTAGTACCGTACGTCAGTGCTTCTCAAAGTTTCACTACTCGCGACCCAATTTTCAGTCATAATTTTCTTCATGCCCCCCTTCCTTTTCCAAACAATAGCAATGTATTGAATTCAATAATAATGTACTTGGGTGTAAATCTACAATGCGAATTTAGTTACAAACCGTACAAATTATCAAGATAAGTATTTTAAAAATTTATACATAACAAGCCCATAGGGTCACTGTTAATTGTTAAGCTTGTTCTTAACTTCGCATTGTTAAATTAGTTATCAAATACAATGTACAGTACTGATACATTTATAAACGTATTATATCAGTGTATGTGCCTATTTTAATTTTTACTATGGCAGAATGTATTTCGTTTTGTTTCCATTCAATAAATTAATACTTTTAAATAATGTTTTATTTTAGACTTTTCGATATGCTCGCGCCCCCTTGTTGGATTATCATGCCCCCCTCGGGGGGGGGCGCGCCCCACAGTTTGAGAAACGCTGCCGTACATGATCAAATGACCAGTTACACACACATCCTTTCTTCAAAGTCGCATGAATAAGCTGATACAGGCAACGATAGTTTCATCTACTGATCAATTAAGTTAATTTTAACTGTGTGTCATTCCAATTATTAATTGCTTGGCATAGCTTGAAATGAACACAAAGAAATTTCTAGTTTTATTGTTGTTCCATCGTCAAGAGGACTCGTGGGATGAAAAGTAGAGATCATTTAATTTCGATTCACCAATTAATGAAAGAAGATGCAATGTTGAAGCTCTCTATTCAAATTATTTAAAAAATTGAGAGGCAGGATAATAAGATATTCAGAATAGAGGTACATTTTTATGAAAATGAAACTAAATATTGCAAGTTGTTAATAAAATATATTGTGAAACTGATAAATCTTTTGCAACATTTTATGATACATGAAGTGATAAAAATAATATATTTTTCTTTACCCTAAAAATGTCCAAATCACTGACATTTCACTGGAAAATGTGTATGTAAGTATATTCTCCTGAAATACCTTGGGTTACAAATTATTTCATCAAGATTATTTTTGTAGATTTTTTCTGGGGTTACAAATTATTTCATCAAATTATTTTTGTAGACTTGAACAAAAATCTTAAATCTAGAAATTCTTGTAACTTTAGCACGGATATTTGGTAAAAACTGTTCATCTATTCCTAAGTATTAGAAATAATTATGTGGATATTTTTAGATTCCTGGGAGGGAGGGGGTCCTTTTATTAATGTACCATTGATTGGTGAGTGAGTGTAGGAGGGAGTTTGAATCTTTTATCTCCAAAACTTCACCACGTCGACAAAACGACTTTCTTTGAACCACGATAGATTTAAAGTGTAAGAGTGGTGAATCTTCTCTTGCCGTAGGTCGATAGAATATTATTTAGAAGTAACTATACATATAATTATACAAGACAAAGATATTGTTAAAGAAATTATAACCGAAAATTGACAGGATTAAACAATTACTCGTGAAAGAATATGATAATCCTTAGGTTTTCTTTTCACAAAGGGCAGATCGAAAGGATGCGTTTTGATTGAAAGATCATTTAACCCATTCGTCCCTGAATATAAATATTTTCAGATCAATAATGGCACGTATGTGTATAAATCGGGACGAAAGAATCCAATTCCAGGGTTTGACAGATGCATTCGAACCACACAAAATATAGTGCAGTTATTTACTGCAAAACCTACACGTTGATAGGATAACAAAGTAAAACTGGTAAACCATTTAATAAATCTACACTAAAAGATTCCTAGATTGATGAAACACTTATCTGTTACCCTTTTTTAAAATGTTAAAAATTTTCAGTACAGAATTTTCAAGTATACCTAATGTCTTCATGTTACCAAAAGAGAGAATGAAGTCCTATCGTCTTAAAGTGTTCATAGCCACAATGTAATATCAATGTCATCGCGTTTCATTTGGCATTATTTACTGTAAGAATCAATGTGGATGTTCTTTCCTCATTGAACATGAATATCCTCATGCAGATATCCCTTCATTAGCAATATAAGACCAAATAAGATATCGATGACAAACTTCTATAATAGAAATTTAAAAGTTATTTGGTTTTAATTGAGTGTGATAAAAATCATTTACTTTGAATCTACTTAATCATAGCAATAAGAACTATAAGCTTGTTTATAGTTTTTTTACTGGGTTTTAATAAGAGTTTAGAAAGGTCCGTTAAAGATGGATTTAGGAACTTAAAAAGAATGTTAAGAAAGCAAAATTGATTTTTGTACAGAACTATTTCAGTATAAAAGCTTAAAAACAGCACAAAATATGTTGGTTGTTACTTATCCCACCTGATCGACAGTAATCAAATTGAGGCCCACGAGGCAAGGGGGCTAGATTACGTCTGTCATTTTGGCTGCAGCTTTCAGCAACAATCTTCCAAAGTGTTGCAAAGTTTCTATCAATTGTCAGATAAAATGTCTAAATCCTTTTATCGATAAAAGTGTTTTAATGTAAGTTGAAAGTAATAAACTGTAATCAAAGTTTCGAAAAAAGAATGTTCATGTGTCTTTCCAGGAAAGCATAAGTGACTTAATCAATGAACATTTATATTTTGAATTTCAAGCTGAGTTATATAATATTTAGCACACACAAAACTGAATAAATCATTATAATTTTTTGTCGAAAAGTATCTTATGTGAGTTGTCGAAAAGAATCTTATTGTATGTTATAAAATTTAACCATAACGCACTCACGGGAGAGTTTGAATGGCATACAAGCAATTAATTGAAAGTTACTAGCAAAATTTCCCATTTAATTACAAAAGAGTGGATTTTTAAACATCGCTCCAGAAATTTGTCAAACTATATCTGGAGTTATTTTTGTGTGTGTGTGTGGTTTCAGTTACTCAAGCAATGTATGAATTGCCTGTAGATAGTTATTTAAATAGTCAACATTTATAAGTGCATTAATAAGGCTTTATTTAAAATCGGAAAATCACCTAATTTGTTCTCGTCTGAATTTTTTAAAGTAATAATACTGAACACTGCTGCGTGTGACTCAGTGATTCTTAAATTATTTATTAGAAAATCGAAAACATTGTAAGTGGGGTTTTTTTCACTTAAGACTTCCAATTATAGAGGATTGTACAGAAACTGGAAGTCCTTTAAATATCGCCTTAAGCAAACGCCATTTGCAAGAAAAGTTTCATACCTACAAACTTTGGATTCCTTACAATAAGTATAATCCCATTCTTTTTTAACTTTTCTTGATTCTCTTAAACATTGTTAGAAATAATGAGGATTGAAGCCCGTTCAACAAAAGAGGAATTCAAAATTTTCATTCCATGTGTTTTGGAAATTAGAACAGAAATTTCAACTCAGACGTCGTTCTTGTTAATCTACCTTAGTTTCTTCACCAACTGACTGCCTTAACACAATTCAGTGTCGAACTAAAATTGTGGAGCTAATTTCATATGGTTGGACTGTGGCCTTACAGTGGGTCCCAAGTCAAGTTGGAATTCCCGGCAATGAGAGAACCGACCAAAAAGCCAAGCATAGAGCCGAGTCGTCTCAACTGGAAGTCCCCTTGACCCTCAGAAGAGCAAAGCGCATTATAGTGTTATACATTGACAAATGTAATGTCTTGACCCAAAACACCAAGAGCTTTTGAAAGCCATGGGAATACCTGGCCACTGTAGATCCTATCCTGGAGAGAGCCGAGACTGTTGCTCACTTTCAACTAACCACCGGACATGACTTTTTGGGAGTATACCTCCACTATCTTGGCCTGACATCTGACGAGGCCTGCCAGCTCTGCGGCCCTGCCAGAAAGGAAAGCGACCACTAGCTCCAAAGCACAGGACTCGATGAATACCCGACTGACGATGTCGTCAGTCGGTACTGGGAGGCTTGGTATCAAATGGTAAAGACGCAAAGCATGGGCGTTGGATAAACAAAATAAATAATCTTGGTTTTTATATACAAGATCTATTCCTTATAGTCCAGCGTTTCTCAAACTGGGAGGCGTGATAACTCTACGAGGCGGGCGCGAGCATATTGAAAAGTCGAAGACAAAAGATTATTTCTAAAAAAATTGTTAATTTACTGAAAGTATATAAACAAACAAAATACATTCTGATATGAGAAAATATAAAATAAACATTTACACTGATATAATACACTTATAAATATACCAGTTCTGTACAATATATTTTATAGTTAATGTAACAATACTAAGTTAAGAACAAGTTTAATAATTACCAGTGACCCCATGGGCTTGTCATATATAAAACTTTTACAACAATTAACACTTATCTTGATAATTTGTGTATGGTTTATAAATTAATCTCTTAACTGCCGATTAAAAGTCACATGATTCGTTCCCCAATACCGCCACTTTCCACGTAAGTGAACGTATGGGATGTATTGGGGGGGAGTGAAAAGTAATAAATAGATAAAACCTTCTCTGGAATAAATAAATCCTTCGCAAACACTGTGAAGGGCCTTTTATTGCATTCCAAAGACTTTGGAATAATTTAATGGATAACAGTGTACAGAGAAGGCCGTACTTCGGAAAGACGTATATATACGTACGGGCAATTAACACTTTGGCTGAGTGAGGCATTTATATATGCCAGTGATACATAAGATGTTAAAGTCATGTTGTAGCTTTAGCGTCAAAGTATAGTATTATTGAATTCAATACGTAATAGTACTGAGTTCAATATTGTATGGAGGCGGGGGGATGAAGGGTATTGAAAATTATGATTAAATATTGGGTCGCAACTAATGAAAGTTTTAGAAGCACTGTTTAGTCTATATTGCTTCTATTTCTCAATTCTAATTATTAAAAAATATTATTAATGTACTAACTAGCTATGATGGTCCAAGCTAATCAATCATTTAGTTGTAAAATTCTTTTTTATTCTTCTTAAAAATTCTAAAACTTTGTTCTCTTTCAATTGAACATATAGCTGCCGTTATCTTCCGACAGGAAAATCTCTATTATATTAAAATTTTGATTAAGTATTTACGAACTAGCAGCTCTGCATTCAATCATCGTTATGCTGTTTACATTGTATTCTTTTTTTTTTCTTATGCAAAATAAAGGAATATTGTTTTGCAGTAAAAGAAGTTTTTCAGAAAGATATCTTTTTCTTTTTATTAATTCCATTCATGCATTTCTTTTATAGCTTAAACCGTATTTAAACACTTCACAATGAATTATATGTACAGTTACCCGACGGTATAAATTAAATTAAATTGCCATCAATACTACCTTAAGTATCTATTTACTCCTTCGAGAATTAACATTAATTCCATGCGGATTCGACGGGTAAGCAATGGTAAATCTAATAAATATCTTTTTTTTCTGACGCAGATTGGTTGTGACAAATTTTATCCTTAGACAACTGTTTACTACTAGAATTTTCGCAAAAAGCCCTAGTTCTGCTTTTGATTGAAAATATTGAATAGCAATAAGGATGAAATAGAGTACTCAATACTAACTTCATGGTCTTAATCTAATAACTGAGACCGTTGAATTAGAATATGCTGCATAATTGATAAAATATATATAATTTCAGGAAAAAAAAATCAGTTAAAAATAATTAAATAAGACCAATAGGTATTTAAATCCTAGTAAAAAGAAAAATATAATTAAATTTTGGCAGAAATAAATAATGATATTTTTATGAAACAATAGAGGAAATAGAGAGATTTTAAAAGGCTCTTTGTTCCTTTTTCACCAAATTTTTTTATCTGCTAACCCTTTTTGGTTCTCATTATTAACACGCTTTTATAAGCTGCTTCACTTGTATGAAACGGGATCTTTGAACTCGATTTTTACCCTTTTTAAAAGCTCAGATTAATTCGAAATTTTGCACACTTGTCAAGAAAAGATGATGATACAATAATTTAATATTTTTGTTCAATTGTTCTGATCAGGATAATTAGGATTACCGATTTCCCATTTCCAGGTGTGGCAACTAATTCCAAATCCTATTTCCAGATTTCGCGACTAAAATATTAAGTTACAACCCTAAAGAGAAAACGTCAATGGGTATTCCGGATTCTAAGAAAGTGACACATTTAAGATTAATTTCATCAATTAATAAATGATAGTTTAACTAACTAAAAAAACACGCTTTTATTGCAGATCGAACTAAAAAATGAAAAACAAATTGTAATTTAAAATAACTAAAAAACACGCTTTTATAGTGAATCGAACTAAAATGTAAAAAATAATTCCTAATATGAGAATCGAATGATTAACAAAAAAAAATAATGTCATTGTAGTAAAAGCGTGGGTGTTTGTGTTTTGTACTACATTTTTACAC
>BMAV01020185.1:86055-101843 GCA_019973955.1 Trichonephila inaurata madagascariensis
AACTGGAGACCTATTATGATTTCTAAAGCTGTCGCTGAATTAGGCCAGTGAATTAGGGTTAGCAATGCTTTATGGATCCAACATTCCCCGTACAGCAGAAACTTTCGACATAATAGGATATATATATATAGGTCAAATATTCAATCGTTAATAAAATACTTTCTATTCATTCAGGTTCAAATACATTTTATAAACTTGTAGTGGATGACATTTGATGTTAATACAGTTTTTTCAAACATTAATTAAATAGTTGAACTTAATTAATAAATAAATAGTAACAAAAATAATAGTTCAACACCATATATAAAAAGGAAAAACGCTCGTTGTGTCCCTGTAGCGCAATGAATAACGCGTTGGAATTTTTTATCCAAGGTCGTGGGTTTGAATCCTATTTGAGATGGCCTAATTTCTGAGATTGTTTTTTATGAATGAATAAATAGTAACAAACATAAATAATAGTCCAACACCATATATAAAAAGGAAACTCACTTTCTATATTACTAATTAATATTGTGATTCTGACCTATGATATACATATTTGCATTAATTGCACTTATTTAATAAAAAGTAACTAAAATAAAATGTTTCTTTGTTGACCTAAGTAGAATTGACCGAAATTTTTTTAATATTACTTGTTATACTGCATTCATAAAATGTTTTAATATAATAGTGTGTAATTTTTTTTTTCTTTAATATCGAAGAAAAGTTGCATTTCACTTTCTCATTACGGTATAGAAAAAAAATTAAAAAATATAATTTTATACCCGAGAAAAGTAAATTGATTCGAATAAAAATTAAAAATACAATTATTGTGGATCTTTCTATAAGGTAATGAATTTAAAACGTAATATTAGTCTTAAATTAATTTCAATCTAAAAAGAAGAGTACTAAAGTTGCCCTTTTTTCTCTAACATGAAGAGACTTTCTATTTTTAGAAAAATAATTTTAAAAAATAAGAGTTCCTTTCTTTTTCTAGTTTAATATGTAAATTTTCATAAAAAAAACTTTCCTCGATATGCTAATTCAACGAAAAAACAAAGTTTTACCTTTAATTTATATCAAACATTGATATTTTTGTGGAGTCATGAATGTAAAATATATATCAAATCTAAATCTATAAGGTAAAAACGATATTGAAAAAATAGTATTTGTTATTATTGTATCACTAAACAATTATGTATGATTTTGTGTAGTAATATTCATTTTTCCTATTTATGAATGTATTAATTTTTTAAAACGCATGAATATTTGACTAATTTTTCCTGAATTTAACAATTTAGACCTACTTCTAAATCTATATTTATTTTTGTCAGTCTCTATTTATATTACCTGAAATGTTTCATAAGCTATTTGAAATATTTTAGTGGATGTTTCTTAAAATAAAAAAAATCTAATTCTGCCTCTTTAATAATTAGTTTGCAAGTTTTAAAACTTTTTCAAGAGTAATAACCTTTCGCTCTTCAAAAAAAAAACTCGAGAGAAGCATAGTATTTGCATCGTTAACCATAATATTTAATCCCTTTCTCTAAAAATATTTGATTAATAAAAACCACTTTAATAAATTAAAAAACATCTTATCGCTAAGGCATTTAAAAACACGAGAAAATATAGTAAAGAATGAAAAAGTTAAAAAAAAAGAAAACTACCCAAGAGCCTCTAGATGCGGTAGTGCTCCGCACATAAAAAAACTTGATTAAAGGTTTTCTACTTTTTATAACCATGATCACTTAAGATTTTCTGAAAACTCATTCGTCTTTTTAAAACAAAGAGTCATAATTCTTATTTTTAAAATTTAATTACCATAAAATCCGGCGTATAACGCGCATCTATACTTTTAAGCTGATTTTTTTTAAGTTTTAAGGTATATTCGCCGTATAACGTACACCTCCTTTTTTGCGAAGAAATCTGATATATTAGTATACATTGCTCTTACATTCTGAAGTAATACATTCGAGGTATTATTCCAAATTTTTGAAAAAATATTATACTTCTAGAACTGCAACTCTTTTTGTTCATAAAGCAAGTCGTTTCTTTTAAATAAAAGTATTTCGATATAAGTAGAAGTAATTTTTTATGCTCATTTCTTTTGTTATTTTTAAAGACCTATCGTTTTAATACCCGGCGTATAACGCGCACCCTTAAGTTTCGATTTTATTTTTTGTGTTAAAAGTGCGCGGTATACACCGGATTTTACGGTAATAATAATTATAATAAGTTTTGCTTAAGTAACTCTTTCATCCTTTTAAAAATATTTAATGCACATCTGTCAATACCTTTGTTTGAATTGATTTAAAAACCTCATATTCGTTTGGTTGATCACGTTTTTGTTACAGAATGCGAATGAGAAATGTTATCATACTCACAAAGTCACGCACACAATACTCTATCATCAATCTCATTACAATAAAATATTTAGTATAACTTATATAGCTTACATCTAAGTTTTGATTCGTAAATTTATGTTGTTTACATAAAACAATCACTGAAATATAAACTTTTCATAATCTTCTACTAAGCATGAAATTAATTTAAATTCCTTTCCTTTCAATTTCTCAGATATTTTCTTATAATTATTCACATTTGTATTACATTTACTCAATGGCAGTTGTAATCATGACGATATTTTGAGTACATAAGTATTTCTTTAAAAAAAATCTTTTAAAAAAATAAAGTTACGCTATTCTTACTTTATATAAAAAAAATTTCAAAGTTTTGTTTGAATGGGATTTTTTTTAAAAAAAAGAAGGATGAGGCAACAATGAAGAATCCTTCCTCATTATATACCCTCCTGAGGCTGTTTTCCAAAAAGATATTTCCAAACCTCCTTCGAATTGTATATCTCTACAGTTGTGATGCAATTCGTTGTTGACAATGTTGATTCGTAATGTTCCTATTCTTTTTCGGCTAGATACTGGCTTCTTAGAAAACAACTCTTTAGTTCCGCTTAGGTTATTAAGTACACTACACATAAATTGTAAAAAATTATTTAGGTGTGTGTTTATTTGGATTTTGTTTTTATTGTGAATATATTCTTATTTTTAAATCTCTTAAATACTCTTTGTAACATAAAAAGTTATTAAGATTGGAAATTATCCGAATAAGGGACAAATATGCAATTAATCATCTTTTGGCGACTAAAGGATTAGTTAAAGTGATCGGGTATTGTAACTGATCATTTGGATTTTACTTAAAGCAGAAGACATTTCAATGCTAAGGCATTAATTTAAAGTGAATGGGGCTTCATCAACCCACTAGGACTGCATCAGTGCCTTCCAGACGTATTTTCGAATACTATGAGCAGATATTGAGAGGGAACGTGCAATTTAACTTAAGGAAGCTTGGGGATTTAATTACTCGATCACCCAATATTTAGATCAGAGTTGTTTCTCTTCAAAGTTGTTGGAAAGAATGCATCAACCAAAGCTTCAGAACGCCATGAAAGTAGCATTCAACCGAGAATGATGATAGAGCACTATGACAGAGTTATCGTCCAATCGGCTCTAACAACCGCTGATACGTCTTCATCAACGACTAAATGCATAAGAGCAGCACACACTGAATTGTTTGACTCAGTGATCGAGGAGTGATGTCACAAAAGCCAATGCATCGGTTATCTCTCACCATTGAAAACAATGTTTTCAAGCATATTCAATCTAGAATCTAACGGATTGGAGTTGAAGTGAATTCAAAGATGAGTCCCGTTTCGAATTAAGCTCCGATGACTAGAGAAAATGTGACCGAGGATGTCCAGGACATTAGTGGAATAGTGGTTACGGTGCCTGCCGTCCATCACACACCACAAAAACATGAATTTAAGTAAGGGATGAGAGACTATTTCATATGAAAACCGGTCCCCCTTCGAGTGTACGTCAACGATATTCTGTGCTTTGGTAAGATGCCTTTTCAAAACGCTTTTATAAGTTTCATTTGTAGGTAACGGAATCTTTGAACTCGTTATTACCCACTTTAAAAAGGTCAGATTAATTCGAAATATTGCACACTTGTCAAGGACCGATGAAAATACAGTAATTTCATAGTTTTGTTTCATTGTCCTGAACAAGATAGTCAGGAGACAGGATAATCCAGATTTGGCGACTAATACATTATACCATTTTCAGATTTGGCGACTAATAAGCAAATTGTCCAGTCTTTCTGAAAATGGAAATTAAAAAAAAAGACTCGTGCATGTGGAAAAAAAATTTGTTCTAACTGAAGTATGGGCAGACGTTTTCAGTTGTGGGCCAAAAATTAAAAAAAAAGGGTATGAATAAACGATAGTTAAAAAAAATAATAATACATGCTTTTTTACTGTAGATCGAACTAAAAAATGAAAAGAGAAAAATACAGTTTAAAAAGACTAAAAAACACGCTTTTATGGTTAATCGATCTAAAAAATAAAAAAATATTTCTTAATATAAGAATAAAATAATTTACGAGAAAATTAATGTTATTGAGGTAAAAGCATGGGATGTGCTTTGTACTACATTTTTACACTAACTCTGCATTTCGGAATAGAACTATTACAGTGCTTCTCAAACATCCAATACTGACAACCGAATTTTCAATCATAATTTTTATCGCGCCCCCCTTATACAATAATAATATATTGAATGCAATAATATATATATATATATATATATATATATAATGTATTTTCACGCTAAAGCTACAATACAATCTAATTATAAACCATACAAATTAATAAGATAAGTATTAAATTTTGTATATTTTACTCTTAAGTAATATATATTTTAAGTAAATTATTTTTTTAAGTAATAGGTTAATTATTATGCTATTTTTCGTTCTCTAATTTTTAAATTGAAACAGATTGCGAAATGATATTTAACAAAAGATTTATTTCCTTCATTATCCATTTCTAAAAGTGCAAACGTCATTAAAAAATAGTCTTATCTATGTTGCTCTCCATCATATCCATCACATCTGGCATGTTCACGTGAGTCTGGGCGAAACATGTAAAAGTGCTGTACCTCGTACAATTCCAGTCATTCTTGGTCGAGTCGATTAGCTACCGGATCTATCTTGAATGTACATTTTATAATTTGCACGTCAATTATAATTCACGGTATTAAGTATTTACGGCAGTAGATTAAAACAAAATCATGGATATATTTTTAAGTCGAAGCGAGCATTCGACGATAAAATAATATCAACAAGTACACAGACGAGGACAACTTGATAGCAAGTTACGGGTGGCTTAGGGATCCATTTCAAAATACTTCAGAAGGGCTCTCAACTGCCGAAGAAGAAATCTTCATATATTTCACATCCAGTGACGAAATTAAAAGGCAATTTTGTATTTTTTCTGCACACAAAAAACAAAAACAAAAGCCAACTGAAAACAAAAGCATTTCGTATACTATTACCATTTTCAACATCCTATCTTTCTGAATCCGAATTTTCTGCGGTGGCTGCTTTGAAGACAAATTATAGATCTCAGCTAAATATAGAAAAAAAACTCGGAGAGTCAATATTTAATATCAAGCCTTCCTTTGAAAAACTTTGCTCTGCAAACAAGCCCATGGAAGTCACTAATAATTATTAAACTTCTTCCTATACTGGCTGAAGTACCCACTCTTCACACGAGTTTACTTTTTTTAAAAAAATGATATATTATTCTTGATATAATAGCTTAAATGTAAGAAGAGTAAAACCAAGTGCATGACAGTTTATACAAAATTGTAAAATTATTTTCTCTGAAATGAGTGCTCATATTATAAATAGTTTTGAACGAACTGTGTAATTTTAAGCCTCACACAGAATTAGCATTCAGAGAACTAATGTTAAATATTGAAAAATTTCAAGGAAGAATAATTTTGTTATTTGTAATATTTAAAGCGAGAAAACTTCAAAATGTTTTAGCCCGGGATCAGGTGTGCACTCGATACTAACGTTAAGGGTCGCGCGGAGTCACTGAGTCACCCCAATCCTTTTTTTTTGTAATTATTTTTACTATACACGATAAAAATCACAATTTCAGTAGTAATTTAACAAAGAGAAAATATACTTACCTATTTCAAGGACTTTTAAATTTTTCTTTGATAATTTGAGAAAAAGTACAATAAAACTAAACTAAATTGTTCCAAATGTGCCTGACCTTAATAAAGGACACAATCACAGACGCTTTTCACTAACATTACAGAAGGTTATTTGCAAGCAAAACTGTCATATTTCACGTTTTTGTAGTTTTGATGTTCTTTGATGATCGACAAACATCCTGTTGAACTTTTTGTTTCTTGTGTCTTTTTGGCAGGGCGAAGTGTATCTTGCGGTACAGCTATGGCTTTATATTTTTCTTGATGGAGCTCTTTAAGTAGCAATTGAAAATCCTCATTTCGTTTCATGTTTCCTTTCGTTTTCGTTCTTTTCACACATTTACTTTCGCTATCATGATTAATATGCATTATTTCAGCAAGTTTTTCCTTTGCTTGATCAGTTTCAACTTCCTTCAACAGAGATGCCCATTTCTTTTTATATATTCTGCTCATTTACATTTATAAACCGTAATGATTCGTGCCACACAACAATCAAAACCACAAAGTTGTTCATAGGGGAAAGAGCAGTATGTTCATAGAAAATATTTTTGAACAAAAGAGGTCGTTCCGGGAACTCGGTCAAAACAAGCACCTTATGGTTGTAAAAAAGCGTTTGCCACTCCCAAAAAAGAGGGCGAAATGTGATACATTCATTTTAGTTTCCATTAAGACTGTTGTCATATTGTAGAATACTCTGTCAAGGTCATTGGTAAAAAATAAACAGTTTTCCCAGACTTCACGATTTCGTGAGCCTGGGGCGATTCTGCGCATCGCGCTACTGCTCCCGTGTTAAAAGTGTATTCAATATAAAAATATGGATATTAGTTCTAAAAAAGAATTGTGTAAAACGTTTTTCATTATGCATTATATGTTTCAGAATACTCATAAAAATAAATCTTCGCCAAATAATCCTTCAAAGTGCTCAATATGATTATTCATATATCATAAAACTCTGGCACATGGAAAAAAGCGCAACAGATATATATCATTTACAACTTCACTAAAAAAGGAAACGGAGATAACCATACCAGTAAATTCAAAGGTCAGCAAAAGTAGTATTTTAGGTTTAAAAAAACGTAGTAAAAAATCTCTCATCGTAGGGTTACAGCAAAGGAAAAAAATATTTTTTTTATTTGGTTATAGGATCAAGATATTTAACGAGCGTTTGAAGTAGAATCTTTTATTTTTGAGGACGTAATATCGCCAGTGTAAATCTGCATTTTTTTATGATGTGAGAAAGTATTTCGTTTTATTTCATTACAGTAAATTATTTTCTTAACCTTTTATTTTCGATATGCTTGCGCCCTGCTTGGAAGGTTATCGCGCCCCCTAGGGGGTGCCCCACAGTTTGGGAAACGCTGAACTAGTAAGAAATTATAACAATTGATATAGAGCCCCCCACGCTTTAACCCCAATGACATTAGTTTTCTCATAAATCATTTTATTCCTATATTAAGAATTATTTCTTTACTTTTGAGTTCGATTAACCATAAAAGCGTGTTTTTTAGTTTTTTTTCCAACTGTAATTTATTTTCACGAACCTTTGGGTTTTCATTTCAACAAAATAATTTCCAGCTGTCCACAGCATACCTTTCTATTGCTTATTGTTGTGCTCTGCTCATACCTTTTTGGCCTGAATATATGTGTCCTCAACAGAGTACGTTTGGTTTCTGCAGGGCATAAAGCTTCAATGGAACTTACATCGCTTCGATCCAGCCAAAGAATTGGAACGTGTTTTGTAAGCCACACAGCAGGAAATTAGTCGTCAACTCTTCAAGTCAGTTTTTAGCAGGATAACATCTTTTAGAAGGGCAAGAGATGGATAAACTCATTGATTTTTATTTAATTGTTTTGTCTGTGTTTGCTCTGTTACCTGTATTTCCTGAGTAACATGTTTCCATGAGTAAACATGTGACTGCATTAGGCTCATGGCCACAGACTTGTGATTGACACTGTTGGATAACAAGTTTGAGCTGTAGTGCTACTGAAGACCCGCCGTGTATAGGGGATGATTCTCGTTAAATCAATCGAAGCTCAAAGTTCTCCCATTGGTGGGGTAGGGAGGTTAGGAGAGTTAGGTGCGGGCTCTGGTGCTGTCATCCTCGTCTCGTCAAATTTATGAGGTTCATCGCCAGTCCTTCGTGTTTCTTTAATGCATGACATTAATAAAAATACTCGATCAATTCTGAATAAACATTCAATCTGAGGGGTACTGTTTGCGTTTCATATTCAATACAGGTTTCCCATTCTGTGATTTTCCTCCCATTCCGATAACTGCCTCATGAGTCATTTTTCTTATTTTATAGAGATTGTTTAAAATATTTTTGGATATAGTTTTCCTTTCCTTTCATTTCCATCTGATTCAAATTTTATCCACTGATTACTTTATTTGAAAAAAGGAGCATTTCAGTTACATTATCGTTGTATTTTATAAGTCCAAAATTTATTTTTGATTTCCATTAATATTATGTTTACTATTGAATCATATCAAACATCATATTTAAAGATAAATACGATATCTTCCCTAATATTCTGCATAAAATTATATTTATATTGAAATAAAATTTTCAAAAATATATTCTTATAAAAGTATTTTCTACAATGTTTTACATTATTATTCGTTACAAAAGCAGTCTTTTTGAACACATTTGCTATTTTCTTATTAAATGTTCTTTAATGTTTCATTATATTTAGTTATATAAAACTCTAACTTTATTTTTATTATCTATCTTAGTATAAAAATACCATTAAAAATATTCATTACCCTAAGAAGGAAAATTTCCAATATTTCATTTCTAAAAATGAGATCAAATAAGTTCTTTTTTTAATTCATTTCCTTTTTTTAAAAAAAATAAGAAAAAAATACTTAAGATGTTAAAAGAAATGAACAGTGAATGAAATATTTTTTTAAAAAATATATTAAACTGCAGCTGAAAAGTTTTTCTGTCTTATTTTCTAAGCTTTTACTTTTCTATGCCCTCTTTTTTTAAATTAGGAGATGTATTTAATGTTTGAGGAATATTTTTATTCTATTACTTTCTCTAAGTAATCTCTTCAGTCCTTTTAAAGAGTTAATTCTCGAATAACTAATAAAATGTATTGAAAAATTAAGAATTGAAATTCTCCACTTTTTTCGGTTAATGCACTAACCAAATATTAGGCATTAAAGTGTTTTTAAAACCCAAATATTGATTTACCTTTTTTAAAGCTAATAGTTACTTTATAAATTTATTAATAGGCAGAATAACTGCCTAAATAATGTTCCAATATAGTATAATAATTGAGGAGAAATATGCTTTACGTCATTTTCCGCTTTTTAAATTAATTCTTTCTTTTTTTGATTAGGAATTTGTTGGAAGAAATCATTTAAGTCCTACTGCATATTCGATTCTGATTATTTTCTCGACCAATTGTCTTTTGAAGTTTTTTAATTAATTTCTTACATGTATTCAGCTTAAATCAATTATACTTTATTCATTGTAAAAACATTATCTTTCATCATATTTAATGTAGTTCTTTTTATTCTTTATTTTCTGCCTAAGGAATTATTTCAATTTGTTAAAAAATATTTTTAATTAAGACGAATTGATATTTAACTGTTTAAATATATTTCAGACTAATTATATCAAGCTTTATAAAAATAGACAAATTTTGATTCATTTTTCGCAATACTGTATTCTTAGGTAATTTCATCCTGTAAAAGGGTCCATTTTGTGTATTCTGATATTTATAGGTCAGCGTTTCTCAAACTGTGGGGCGTGATAACCCTACAAGGGGGGGGGGGGCGAGTATATAGAAAAGTCAAAAACAAAGGATTTACAAAATTACAAATTTACTGAAAGGAAGCAAAACAAAATATACATTCGGACATAATAAAAAAAGATATACATTTACACTAATATAATATAACTATAAATGTATCAGTACTGCACAATGTATTTGATAACTAATCTCACAATACTAAATGAACATGTTTAATAATTACTAATGACTCTCGTAGGCTTGTCATATATTCAAAATTTAATACTTATCTTGATCATTTGTACGGTTTATGATTAAAATCGTATTGTAGCTTTAACGCCATAGTGCATTATTATTGCATTTAATACATTGTTATTGTGTGAAGGAGGGCGCGATGAAAATTAAGATTGGAAATTGGGTCGCAAACATTTTGAGAAGCACTGTTTTAGGTAATAAATTTGAGTTCGTTTGAGATTTTAAGACAAAGAAATTTCAGAGCTCAAAGCAGAACAAACAAAAATGTACACCAAAATAAAAATAGCTATTCTAACTTCGTTTGTTTTTTATTTCTTTGATTTTTTAAAAGTTTATGCGTAACGTAATTATACTTATCGTCTTTTTGTACTTTAACAACATTTTATATTTTGAAATTTGTTACTTTTCAGGTTTGTTTTTTTATACAAAGTCGATTTAAAAAGAACAAAAGGCAATAGAAATGTGCGGTTTGCTGACATGTCGGACGAAACGGACAAAAAAACTTTTATAGCTTTCCCCAATCAAACGCCATCTGTCAATGAACTTTGTAACTTGAAACTTGTTGAGAATAAATTCCCTGGTTACCAAAGCAGAATGCAACAAACACTATATTTCTATCGCCTTCCATTTCTTGAAGTTGATTTTTCAACCTGGTATATGTTCAATGCATTTTAACGATATAAACCATGGTTTAATTGTACAATTACGCCTATGCAAAATCCTTGATTATAAACCTTAAGCTATTTATGTGTAACTATAACTTTACATCACTCTACAATCTTACACAAGAATTTCTTACATCTTCTATATATACTGAAGAGCAATTAAGTTAGATACAGCTTGTGTCGATCAAATTCAGGGCTCTGAGCAGCTATATTATTGGAAACCAAGTAACATAGGCAGTAATCTAACAATATAAGGAATGATGCAATACAAATCTGGGATATGTAGTATAAGGAAGAAGAAAAATTAAAGCACATTTGATCTTGGGAATGAATTTCAAGGGCCAGTCTACCGAATTAGATAAAAACAATTTTCACAAGGGTAAATCGCCGTAGACAATAGAATGAATGAACGAGCACATCATCGGCTATTTTACATTGTAGTTGTGGACAAACGGATCATCGCTCGGAGATCACTCGATAATTTTAACACTGATGCCCAAACATGTCAGCAGTCACATTATCAGAATTATCTCGTGATGAAACTAAGATGTCCTCTTTCTACATGCTATAATGTTCACACATTACAGCATGGGCATATGAATTTCACCTTTGGACCCTAGATATGTAAAAAATGTATCCCACTGGTATAAAATAATGCTAAGGTACAAATATGGAACAAACCCCATAAAACTGTTGATTCTTTATGCTAACATTAGGTTCTTCATTCTGATTGGAAGGAGGCATTCTTGCCTGAAGATTACTTACGTGAACTGAAATAGGAATGGGAATTAGGAATTAGGAATAGGAATAGAAACTGAATAGGAATTGTAAATCCTCGGTATCTATACAAGTAGTCCTGTCCCGGATTCTTCAGCATCCCACTGAAGGCCTAGTTCTTCAAGAAAACGATGCAAAAAGAGTTTTTATCCGAATAGTTTGATAAACCCTGTAAAAACAGCCTTGCTTCCTTAACCATCTTAATGATCCGACTTCTACATCGATCTCTTCTAACTCTATTCTTTTATAACTTCGTAAACTGTGGGATATTATTTAGGGGACATGGGTTCGTATGCCTTTCATGGGCTTGATATCTTGTTAAGCCCAATATATGAATCACAGGAAAAGTAGGGGTACACGATATTACACAGGTATTTTAATCCAAACTTCTTCGGTGTACAGCACCCTTGACACAACTTATGATAATCTGTAAATTTTTTAACGTATTTAAGAAGAAAAAAACAATAAGTGTATTAATCGGGAAAAAAGAATTTCTTCACAATGCATTTTATAATTTTTAAGTGTGAAATAAAAAATAACATATCTTTTGTGTCCGTTTCGTCTGGTAACTTATATATACGTAACGTTTCTATCTCTATTAAGCTTAAGTGATGTATTAAAGTTGTTGAAATATTATAACTGGTAAGAAAAAATATGTAAAGCTGTCAGAAACAAAACATTTGATTTCTACCACATACGAACTAATAATTACTTAGCAAAGTGTTTCTCACTTTCTTGACCTAATTTTTTATATTATTTCAGTATTGGTTAATTAATGTTGAATGAACTGCATTTACATGCGTAAAATATTCTGCCATAAGAATAAATGATTATTTTTTACAAACTTGAGTCTAGTAAAGTTTAAAATATTGCATCAAAAAGAGCAAGGAACATTAGAAAGTAAAAAAATATATATAGTTAAAGACAATGATAAAAAAATATTAACAAACAAGAATTTCTCTCGAGTTTAAAGCCGAAGCTAAATTTTAATACAGTATATACACGTCTTATTATTATAAAACTCAAGGTAAAATGTTAATGTTCTTAAAACATAATTTCCAATACTTTGAATATTATACCGTTTGATAAAGACGTCTTTTGATGTCCCTTTCTATAAATAACAATTAACACTTAACCTTAATCTTAATTAATAAATTTACCTACTCCAGAACATAAGTTTTTAAGATTATGGAACAGCGCTTCGCCAACAGTCTTCTTGTACGAGGGGTGATTGATAAGTAAGGTCTCCAATAGTATAAAATAAATTCCCGAGGAGGTAAAATAATAACAGAGATATCAGAATGAAGAAAATTTATTACTCTTACATATTGTCATTTTAATCATTTTTAAACATAGTCACCACTAACGGCTACACATTTATTCAATCGTCCTATCCTTTTTTTCATTCCGTCTATAAAGATGATTCTGGTTGGCTAAGTATCCATTTGCTTACGGCTGCCTGAATTTAGGCATCCATGAGCAAATGGACCTTTCAACGTATTCTTCAATTTTGGGAGCAACAAAAAGTCCAACGATGGCAAATCTGGGCTGTAAGAAAGTTGTGGGACCACTGTGAGTTTCAGTCTTCTCATGAAGTCCTGTGTTTGTGCACTGCAATGCGGTCTTGCATTTCCGTGATGCAAAAGAAAGACGTTTCCTTCCGGTCTGATTCTGCAGAAGAGTTGCTTCGGAGATCGTAATGTTGCACAGTACCTGTCGGAATTCACCGTCAATCCTTTTGTCAGAAATTACGAGTAGGGTACACCACTTGCATCCCGAAAAATAGTGAGCATGACCTTTGTTACTGGCATTAAATTTCTGATTTTCTTCAACTCGAAGGACCAGGATGACGATATTCCATGGATTGCTTCTTGTTTTCTTGATCATAATGATGAATCCAGGATGCCAAGGCTCAGGCGGCCGTGCACAAATGGATACGCAGCCAACCAGAATCTTTCTTCATGGACGGAATGAAGAAATGGATAGAACGATTGAACAAATGTGTAGCTGTTAGTGGTGACTATGTTGAGAAATGAGTTTACAATAAGTAAGAGTAATAAGTTTCCTTCATTCTAATACCTCTCTTATTATTTTAACTTGTAGGAAATCTATTTTACACTATTGAAGACCTTACTTATCAATCACCCATCGTATCTTCTGAAGATCGACATTAATTCAGACCATACAACAAACATTAAAAGAGACTTTAAATAAAATTTTGGCAATCATACTATAAAAGTTCTTTTGTTAGCGCGATTACTCTTCAAGATTAATTAATTATTTGCAATGTAAACGTCATTTCATATTTATTGATCTTTTTTTCCTTTGTTTTATATATTTATAGTCCTTCGTCTCAATGTGATTCTCCTATAAGTGCCTTTCTTTTAAATTATTCTCCAGACCCAAAAAATGTGTCTTTAAATAAATTGGAAATCCTTCATTATCGCTAAAGGAATCATTACTGTCACAAAAATAATTTAAGGCAAACATTATTGAGCATGGTAGAAGGTAGCATTATTCTTCAGGTTTGAAATGATAATTCCTTAGAAATCATTATTCTACATTTTAGAAATAATTTCTAAGAATGAATTGGATTTTTTTTCTGGTTTTAAATAAGTTTCATTTTGAAATCAGAATTGCAGTTGTTGAACTTGGTTGTGAGTAAAGTACTTAAAGAGAGTTCAAAGGCAAGGCAATTTAAAATTTCTGGAAGAATTTTCCAGAAAAGAAATTACAGAATCCCATTTTAAAGTAAAAAGAAAAAGATGAAATTTTTAGAGTCGAATGGATTTGAACATAAATCTTACATAAAAAATCTTCATTCTGCAAAATAAAAGTTTTTAATACAATCGCATGAGGATGGTTGAAATTAGAAATAACTTATTTCAAAAAGTTCAAAATAATTAGGTAAAAGTATTTTCTGTGTGAAAATAATATATAAAAATAATTCGCTCTTACTCAAAATGAATTACTATATTCAAACTGTAACTCATAAGAAATGAAAATTTCATACGTAATCAAAATGGAATTCTAAAATTGGAAATTCAAAATGAATCAAAACTAAAAAGAAACAATATAAGTGAACAAAACAATTCGTAAAATTGGCTTCAATAGAATATATTTCAAAGGATTTCCGTTCATTGACAATTTAAATGTCGCATTATATTACTCAGCACAATATATTATTTTTCGTTAACTTATCTATGCTTCGTGTTATTTTTAAACTTATAATTTACTAAATAGTAATACTGATGCATTTGTAAAAAAATAATTTTGGGAATTACATGAAGTATGATGTAAAATATCCGACAATTAACCAAATATTTACAAGAAAATTTATTTTAGAAATAAAATAAATAAATGTGTCATATATAAACTTTAACTGTTCATTTTAAAGTCACTCTTTAATAATTGATTTTTAAAATGAATATATGTTTAAGAATAATTTTTTTTTATACTGCCTATCAGTCTTCTCAGAATTTTTTTAAATAAAATGTTACTCTGTTGAAAATGCTTTTACATTTTCATTCTCAATGTTTTTAGTTGGTTCAGCGGCACTTCCAGAAGCATTTTAATCAGAAATTTCAAACTTTTTATATAAATCTCTCGAAAGATGACTATGATACAATTATTGTGAATCACATAGTAAATAGACCCGTGTCTATATTAAAATGGATTAAAACACTAGAGTTGAAAGCGTCAGTAAGGACACATATCCTTATTATTACTCGTCGAAGAAAGTAATCAGTAAAATTATCAGTAATAAAAGAATAGTGTGATTCTAAATTCATGGTACTAATCTTGAGGAGGACATACATCTTACTTGTACAGACAGATTCTCTCTCTTTTTGAATAGAAAGATATGACGAGCAATGCAGTAACAAAAAAAAGTGTGTGTGTGTACTTATGTACGCAATTAAGAAATTATACTTCTTTGGCGTAACAAGATAAAAATCTTGAGCAGGACAAACTGGGAAAGGCGGTCACGAGCAGAGTTGAACGATACCAACCTTATATAAGTCAATCGGACCAGCCAAACTCTAGATAATCAAGATTTAAATAAATTTAAACACACCCTCATAGGTACAATAGGACCATTAACATGGGGGGGATTCTACAGACTGTATCTGAACCTGAGACCTCATAATGAATATCTCGGCAGGAAGAATCGTTCCCGATAAAATTAAGACAAAGAGACATAAGAAAATTAAGACGCCTGAAGGGTCCCGAGTTATGGTCATTTTAAAATAATTAAAAAAATTTAAAACAATTAAATAAAATAGATGGGCCCCCAGCA
>BMAV01020185.1:104911-119109 GCA_019973955.1 Trichonephila inaurata madagascariensis
CGGCATTGCGTCACTCTTCATAGGTGCTACTTTGATTTTACTTGTTATAAGCTTCACTTTGGCGATCGAGAATGGCAATATATTACCGCTCCGTAACATTTCTCTGAAGCATCAGCAAAACCGTGAAGCTCCACCTTTTTCACTTGAGGATGCACAATACATCTACTAATGCAGATACTTCTTACACTGTTGAAGTCCTCAAGAAAACGATGGCACTCTTTGGCTCTCTCAGTAGGCAACTCTTCAATCCAGTCGATTTTAAGACTCCAAAGACTCTGCATGAAAATCTTGGCGTTTGCGACTACCGGACGTTATAGTCCTAAAGGATCAAACAGTGTAGCTATTGTTGAAAGGACACATCTCTTGGTGTAGGAGTCTTTTAACCCCACTGCGATTTTGAAAATAAAACAGTCATCTTGTGACTTACAGGACACTCCCAAAGTCTTGGTTTAGTTGAGTTCTCGAACTCATAATCTCCGATGATGTTTGAAGCCAGTTCCGGATAGCTACTACCCCACTTGTGCAGCTGCATTCCTCCTTTTGCAAAGTGATTCTTCAGGCCCTTGACTACCATTAACCGTTCACACGCCGCACTATGGCTGAAAGGTAACACAAACAAAATTTTGATAAAAATCAAATTAAAATTGTAATTCTTAAGATTTTTAGCATGTTCCAAAAATGGAACATTGTCAGGTACCATTTAGTTTTTTCACGTGTTTTTTTAAAATATGACCAATGGCATTTTAATTCAAAAATCAATTACTGTATACATTTTTAAGAAGTAGTTGTTAACCATAGGTAGCACTAAACATTTCTTCACGGGGTTTCATCCTTCTCAGTTGTAGGGGGGCATGATTCCCGACAATCCATTGATAATGGGGCTTAAAAAACTAAAAATTAAATGGGGGAAATGAACTAAACATTTACGAGTGAACGAGAAAAATCTATCTTTTTTCCCTGCAGAATTTTTTAAATGTACTCTCTACTCTCATAAGAAAAGGGGATAGGCTTTCCGACGGGTGCCTCTACTGGATTAACCTCTGAAGTAAATTTTTAAATATAATTCCAAAATAAATTTTTTCGTTGTGTTTTTCTGACATACACAATGCCATGTTTAGCGCATTTCTAAATAGATTACAATACATTTTTTTGTTTCTAAACAGAAACCTATATGTTTTAAGAAGTCTTTCTAGTAAATCGACCCCTCCCATTCCTTCTTTGTACATTTTTATAAGATTTGGTTGACAAATATCAATTTTCTTTTTTTGCGCATGGCAAAATCTCTTGGTTTTAGTGACCGGCACATGTGTTACATTATTAGATGCTATACTTAATACAGCACTGTCTTTCTAACGGCAAATGTACACTTGTAAGTCACTTCAGTAATCGAAATTACATCTTTGCCATTTGTTTATTTCCTTCGGAGATTTCAAAGGGCATCTTTCTGGACAATTATCTCGAATTTTACCAGTTGCTTTAAAATAATTTTCAGACAGTTCTGTTAACAGTTTATCTGATAAAAAAAATTGTCAAAGAATGTTTCATGATTGTTGCGACTTTCAGCACTGGATAAAAGTTCCCACACTACTCTAGATCCAAGAGGAAAGTTTTCTATTTCCGGTTTTTTCCACAGAAACTTCTGATAGCCACTGCAGGAACACAACATCCATATTTTATATCCAAACTTAATCGGCTTGCCTTTGATGAACATTTTGGATGAATGGTGATCGTAATAAGGGACCATCGATTCATCTATACTTAGTTTAGAATTAAAGATGCCGAACTGCTGAAAATCAAGTTCTGCATAAAAAGGAGAAATTTTTCCCATTTAATCTCCAGATGTCAACTTGTTATTATCGATAATATGAAAGAATTTCTTTATCTTTCTGTGTGAATCTACTTCTAGGCATTATACAGTAGAAACAACCGAGAATGATAAACCCTGTGTGCTCCAGTATAAATCTTCTCCATGTATTTGGAGATATCCAATAAATAAAAATAACACAGTAAAGTAACACGCAACATCTATCAACAAACCCACATGCAATTTGGCTGCAGCTGAGAAATTCACTCGAAATTGTCCAGAACGGCTGAAAGGGGGGGTGAGAGAGGGAGCCGAATCGAAAGTCAATAGTCATAAATATCTTCTTCCGACACGTACTTAAAATTTTTAGCATTCAGAAATCTGTCCGCTCTTCTGTGAACTTTGTAAACAAAGTAACTGCATTGTGATAAAAAAGTATTCCTTAACACGCCAATGTTCCCATTTGGAACATTGAAATTTCTTACCAGATAGTTAAAAAAATAACGATATGTTTTATTATATCTTGCAGTCTTTATAGTTAAAATGATCATTTTTAATTACTTTTACGAAATAAAAAAAATATTTTTTTAAATTTTGCATTTTATACGAAATTTTGAATTTTGCTCGATCAAAAGTAAGAGAAACGGATAATTTAGAATTTTTTTCTCAGAGAGACAGTTTACTTTAGCAACATCACTTCAACTCCGAAAAAAAATTCCATATTTTTTGTCTTCAAAATAATTTTCACGGAACAATATGAATAAAATTGAATTTTTAAAAAAATTTCAAAATTGATGTTCCAATAATAGCATGAATTTTTGACATGTAAAACGTTAAATACGCGGCGCCGCAAAGAACGTTGTCCATATAAAAATTTTCTCTAAGAACAGGTGCAGCCAAAGGAAAGCTCTTCTCTTCATTTCTCGACAACTGCAGTAAAGTTCTCTTTGCTAAAAAGGGAGCACTCACCGTGCCATATGTGACTTTTTTCATCTCAAAGGTTTTCACCGGATCCTGTGGACTTTCTTTTGACATTCTGAGCAACGGCTGTTAGCTCTCATGGATGAGTATCATTCGATACATCATTTTCACGTCTGCCGCAAAGGCATAAGGATGCTTTCTAAATTTAATCATAATTGTAAACAGGTCATTTTGAACCAGACCTCCATTATTTTGTATAGAATTTAACAATAACCCATTACTTATAAGATTGGTAGCATTAAAACTACTCTCAGCTTCATTGTGCTCTTTTCTGGCCTAAGGATGCCATGGTGTGGCATATAATAGGCAATCTCCGAGTTGTAATTCTCTGCGACAACATCTTTCATGTGACCAAGTTATTCATACTCATGTATAAAGTCTTTATACAACTTAAGGTATTGAGGATCTCTGATTAAAGAGTCCACAGCGCATTCAATCGTTATAGAGCGATGTCCCTTGACTCCCTTAAACAATTTGGTTCGTTTTTAAGGGACATTTTAACCACATAACGACCCTCCACATCTCTGGAATGCGTTTTTAAGAAATGATCCTCACCGAAAATTGCTTCTTCAATTTTAGTTCTCTCTACCTCAACGTTTTCCAATTCCCAAAACCATTTTAAAGTCTGATTTAAATCTCCTTTAA
Organism: Trichonephila inaurata madagascariensis; assembly: GCA_019973955.1. Lineage (NCBI taxonomy): Eukaryota > Metazoa > Arthropoda > Arachnida > Araneae > Nephilidae > Trichonephila > Trichonephila inaurata. The sequence continues at coordinate 108,342 of BMAV01020185.1, forward strand.
TTAATCCACAATGAATCCGTGCTTCAGTATCTGCAAAACTATTGCTCCCTGAAGCCACGAACCCAAACACAGTATTTTGGAAAATAAGATTGGAATTTTCAGAACGAATTTTCCCACTATGCAATAATTCATAAAAAAAATATCTGCACCCAATAAACAATCAATGGGACCTGGCACATAAAAGGAATCATCTGCTAAATTTATATTTTCAGGAATTAATCCTTTCACATTTACATTTTTGATTGGAGTTAAATCAGTAATTCTATATCTACAACTAACATTTTTATTTTCTTATTATAACTGCCATCGTAATTCGAGATTTCCATAGTTAGGCAATTTTTAACACATATAGATGAGTCATTTAAACACGTGACCAGGATATTTTCTTTTCTTAATCCTAATTTTTCTATGAATTTCTTAGTTGTAAGATTAGTCACAGAACCGAGACATCTAGCAGACCTCTTATTTTCCTTTTCTCTCCATATAAATCTTTTACAAAACACTTAACGGAACTTAATAACACACTGGTGCTTCCCTTCTTATTTTGATTAATTGCAAACACAGCATTACTATCTTTCTCTGATACCTCTAGGGAACAGCAGTAGGATTAAATACTCGCACATCCGCATTTACCCTTGACTCGTTTGATAGATAGGAAGCATTTGATTTATTACGGTTTATTTGAAATTTCGTATTTGTTTTGGGAAATGTAACGAGACATGGTGCCTCTTAGCGCATAATTTACAAGATTTGGCTTTGCATTTCGACACAGTACGACCTACTTTTAAACACAGAAAGCATAGTCTCTGTTTTTAACAAACTCAATTCTATCATTTACTGAGAGTTATTTAAATTTTATACAAAAAGAAATAGCATGATTTTCACAGCAATATAAACATTTAGATTCATTGACATCAGACAAAAAAAACACTAGTTACACCTTTTAATCCCTTTCTGTCGGCGCTACTCTTAACGAGTTTATTTTGTCTGAAACCCGTATTTATCTCATTTTTACTCAAAACGTTTCAAGAAATAAATGTCCAACTTACGACTAAGCTTATCTAGCTTATACCAATTTTATCACACATTTTAATATTCATATATCTAGTCAGTTCTTGATCAAGGGAATTAATTATTTGATCGGCAACAATTAACTGGCATAACTCTTTAAATCCACTAACATTTCTCAATTTACAATAATAATCAAACATTGCTTCAATTCTAGAAGCAAACTGAACATAATTCTTATTCGCTAGTTTTTGGGAGCTTTTTTTCGCTATAGTTTTATTACTGCTTAATCAATACTCGAGGAATTGTTTGAAATTGTTTTAACTCTAACTGCTTGATTTTTTCATAATTACCCAGTTCTTCTTGTTTAACATAAATCATTAAATTTCCCCCACCTTTTCTCCCGACATATTCAATAAAATTTCTGCGTTAAATTTTTCCTCCACATTTTTTGTTTTAAAAGCTTTTTCTATAACAATTGAAAAAATAAATTAAAGGCTTCTGTTTTAGACGGGACAGGTATTGGTAGAATTTTAATACTTTTAATTATGTTTTCAATATCAGATGGGACAGATTCGAAATGGTCAAATTTACCCTATGCTGGGGACAATTTAGATTTATCATTAGTTAACTCAAGCTCATTCTTTAACTGTTCCAATTTAATTTTTTCGAATTCAATCTTAGCCTTTTCAGACTCTAATTTAAATTTTTCTTGTTTAATTTTAGCGTTCTTTTCTGCCACAACACCATAAATTACACTTCGTAGAAACTCTTTTCAGTCTCAAAGATTTCACTCCTCTCAATTAATTTTTTTAGTACTATACTTTTTGGATTCTAGGGTATGTCTAATCCCAGCTCCTCGGCGACCAGTAAAAGCTCGTACTTTTTAAGACATTTAATTGTCGACATTTTAACACATAACATTAATTTGTTATCAAAATAAGAAGCAAGGAAATCGCTCTTACTTCGAATGGTGAATTGCACTGGACTCTCAGGACACAGAAATGTCTTTGAAATAACTTTCCCTGAAGAAACTGAATTCTCAATTTCACTTTATGGTACACAGTTCTCAGACAAAAATGTCTCTCATCACCAAATTCGGTTTTTCTCCGGATTGTACCGGACCAATGTTTTGGCTCACTCCGTCGATAGCTTAAATTCTATTACTCAATCACAACACAGTTTCTTGTGGACTAGTATCTATTTATTACTCACAACTTCTTTTTACATTCACATTGAAATTGATGGGCATGCGCAGTTCAGGCAGTGCAGTTGGGCTTGCGCAAACACATGGTCATAGGGTGAACAATCGAATCCTGCCGATGCGGTCGACCAAGGTAACATAAAATTCAAGTTATTACTGGAGAAACCCTGTAGAGGGGAGCACCGGAGGGGCCGATTCCACGTAAAGCTCGCGCTAATACGAAAACATGGCGGCCTTTCAAAAATCAAATCCCATGCTCAATTCCTTAGGGGTGTGAAATTTTTCCCAGTCCCCATAGGATTAACATGGGAGCATGATGTTTTAGTGCTTAAACCCTCCCCATGTCTACACAATGGGAATGAAGTAGATGACTCGATGAATCTCGACGAGTGGAACAGTTGGTTCAAATCTAAAACAGGAGCCAAGATATTGTGAGTTTAAAACAATTAAAAACTATGGAAGAAATAGCCCTATGAGCATGAAATTATAATAACTGAAAGAGCAGATAGAAAGGGATCGAATGGGCCAGGTCCGAATGGACTGTGAGACTCGGGTCCCAAGATATTGGCCAAAAATCTGTAGAGGGGGAATGCACCGGGGGATGCGTTCCAACAGTTATAAGTTTATGACAATAGTTATTACGATCCACCAAATATCAGTCCCCTAGCACCAAAAAAGTAGCATGTTAAAAAATTTCTTTCCCCATAGGAATAACATAGAGGATTGATATTTTAGTGTGCAAGCCCTCCCCTATCCCAACCACAAGCACTCGGGTATTAAATACATGTGGGGAGCACGCCAATTCGATCAACACCCATATAGCCAAGATCCCTCAGTAACTTCCAAAGTTATTAGACAAATAAAAATAAAATGCGGCGTGTCGGTTTTTTATGACGGTGTGCGCGCGCATCGTAAAATTGTACTCTTATTATTTTTCCCTAACGCGCCAAAAGAGAAGTATAGCTTCAAAAAATAGGGATGAAAGGAGAAAAATATTGTTTACTTATAAAATCATCACAAAGCACTCCTTTACAGTCATTTTTTACAAAATACTCATAATTTTGAAAACTATCGATATACAGTGGTACCTCGACATACGAGTGCCCCAACATACGAGTTTTTCGAGATACGAACCGACGAGCAAGTGATTTTTTGCTTTTAGTTACGAGCGAAATTCGAGATACGAGTCCGGAGGAGGAGGTTATTTCTACAAGTGAGATAAAGGCGATCTTAGGAATGTGAAAGAGAGTTTCACAGTTCGCGTGGAAAGAAAAAGTTGCAACAGGTCGTGCATCTGACCTTTTTAATGACACTTGCCTAACTCATTTCCGGAACATTCTGAGAGGGAGGAAGAAACAAACCTCCTTGGACATGTTTTTTTCTAAACGGCCTACAGGTGAAAGCGAGAAAAATGTAGCGAAAAAGGCAAAGACCAGTGAGGATATCTAATTTATTTCTTTACATTCTCTTTTTTGTTTTTGTGCAATAAATATTTGATATTTATAAATACGTTTTTATTATTCAAAACCACGTAACAAAAATAATTGGGGTGACATTTTGGAGGTTGGAACGGATTAATGGTAGTTCAATTGTTTTGTATGGGGAAATTTGCTTCGAGATACGAGTAATTCAAGATACGAGCAAGGTTGCGGAACGAATTAAACTCATATGTCGAGGTACCACTGTATATATATATATATATATAATACCAATTTGGAAACGTCTACGCAATGATTGGCGAGCATCTTCATAAAGAAGATGTTTTACAAATGCGTGATTGCCCTAAGAGTCTTTGGCCAATAAATCTCCCGGGGAAAGATAACTATGTTAACAATTTTCGTTGTTTATTAATTTATTTTTAAGGATAAAAAAATTAATTTTGCATGAAGTGTTAGAGTAGTCCTTTGTAGTATTAAATATATTACCATTTAATTTTTCAAATAAAAAAAAAGATAATTTCATTTTTTTCGTAACCTTAACAAATTGTCATCTTGCCCCAGTACTGGGGCAAGATGACAGCACTGAAAAAGTTGAACATATTCTATCTTTTGAATATGTTACATGGTTTATATAATAAATGATAACAGTGTTTTTACATCTTACAAAGTATCAAACTAAGCGTAATGCATTGTAACGTAATGTTGAAGTGTTCAGTTGTGCTGCTAACAATAGTCACAAAAATAAAAGTGCCATTTTCATAATTGGAACATTCCTCATGCCATCACTCTAGGCATTTACAGCACTGGATCCATTTTTCTGTTGGAAGGTCACAATATTCCTCTTCACAAGCAGGACATCTTTTAATACCATCCTTTGAAGTTCATGCAACTGGACTACTTGGCCTGGACATAGGCCTACAGGAAAAACTAAGTTCCTATGGGCCTATGTCTATAAAATCCAGGCCAATCCAGGAGTTTTTTAACTCCCTTTTTAGCTTCACGAGCTTCTCTTCTCTGTTTCCGTAAAGTTTTCTGCTTTTCTCTTTGTTCTAACATTTCTTTGATGGGTGTGCTTGTAAGAATGCTTGAGCTCACTTTTTTGCTTTTTCTTTTGTTTGCTTTTTCTCATATTGTGTTTCTTTAGGCAACAGTTTGAAATAAAAAAACACTAACAGGCTTATTTGGTGCATCGGAATCATCATTTGCCATAAGTTTTGGTTCTTCTGGAGGGTTTATATGTTAGTTTTCTACTACGACGGTCTGAGAAAAAAAAATTAAAACTATTATTCTATTTTTTAAAAACCACCACCATTGCGGATGTAGCCTGCAACTTCGAAAAGTTTTGCCAATGCGAAACCCAATCGAATGGTACCGGTCGTGAAGGAATCGCACTGTCAGAATCGAACATGTTGAGGTATTTCATTTTTTGACCCTGATAGGGTTTTTCTTTGGGGGAGGGGGACTTATATATATATAGAGAGAGAGGATGGCAAAAATGTATTCCACTGGTCACCCCCTTTTGAACGACACATTCCCCGATCCAATGCATCCCTTAGCCCCAGAAGAGATAGAAGCGCAAGGTCGAGCGCTCAAATACACTAGCAAACAAGCGTTTACTGGATTTAATAAAATGGACAACGTAATTAGTTTAATAAATTTCGAAACACGGAGCAAGATAACGAGCTCGTTATCTTGGCCCATGTTTCGAATCTTCATCTTGCCCCGGACTGTCTGTTTGAAAACATTCGTTTTCATTGCCTTGAAGGAAGACGATAAATCAACATATATATTTATTCATGGTAATACAGTGCTTCTCAAACTTTCAATGCTGGCGCCCCCCTTTTCAATCACAATTTTTATCGCGCCCCCCTTATTAATTAATAATGTAGTGAATGCAATAATAATGCACTTTGACACTTAAGCTATAATACGCGATCTTAATTATAAACCATACAAATAAATAACGTAAGTATTAAATTTTGTATACGTTACTTTTAAGCAAAAAAAAATTAAGTAATAGGATAATTATTATGTTATTTTTCCTTTCTCTAATTTTTAAATTGAACATATTGCAAAATGCGGTGACTGCTTATAAGACAAAATATAGATATCAGCTAAATATAGAAAAAGAACTCAGAGGGTCAATTTCTAATCATAAGCATTCCTTATAAAAACTTTGCTTTCCAAGACAAGCCCATGGAATTCGTTAATACTTATTAAACTTGTGTGTTCTTAATTTAGTATTAATTAATTAGTTATAAAATACTCTGTGCAGCACTGATACATTAAAAGTATACCGGCTGAAGTGTCCGCTCTTTGCACGAGTTCATTTATAAGAAAATAAAACATTATTGATATAATAGCTGAATTGTAAGGAGAGTAAAGCCAAGTGCGCGACAATGTTTACAAAAATGTAAAATGATTTTTTTTAAATGATTGCTTCAATTATAATTAGTTTTAAGCGAATTGTAATTTTAAGCCTCACAGAATTAGCATTTATAATTGATGTTAAATAATGAATAATAATTTAAAATTCATATGAAGAATAATTGTATTATTTTTAATATTTAAAGCGAAAAGACTTCAACATGTTTTAACCCGGGAGCAGGCGCGTACTCGATACGGCTGAGCGGGGTTATTGAGTCACCCCAATCCTTTTTATATATATATATATATAATTATTTTATTGTACACGATACAAATCGTGATTCCAGAGAATAATTTAATTAAGAGGAAGCAAACTTACCTACTTTCCAGAACTTTTCAATTTTTTCTTTGGTAACAATTAAATCGTTTTGCCAGAATTAACGATTTTGTGATTTGTGTGTCCCGCGCGACCACTTCCGGGTTAAAAGTCTTGGCCAAGTAATCCTTCAAAGTGCTCTCCGTGATTTTCCAAATATCACAAAACTCTTTTGCATGGAAAAAAGCGCAACACAGAAATATAAATACATTACTTACACACAACTTCCCTAAATGAGAAACAAACACATAAGAGAGGGGTCATAACTAACTGTACCAATAACTTAGAAGGTCAAATAGATTATCCGCAAAAACGGATTACAGCTATAATGTGCAATATTTCAAAAATAAACACAGTGATGAATTTTTTATGTTCTTAAATTTTTTCTATTCTGGGTCTGGGATTTTTTTGTTTTGTTTTTTCTCTGTGAAAGAGTAGTAAAAATCACTTATCATGAGATTACAGCAAATAAAATAAAAGTTTTTTTATTTGGTTTTTTGGATCAAAGATAGCTAATTAGGTATTGAAGAAGTTTTTATTTTTGAGATGACTTATATCGCCTATAAATTATGTCAGAGTAAAAGTGCATTTCTTACTATGTCTGAAAGTATTTTGTTTTAATTCATTCCAGTAAATTAATTATTTTTTTAAATCTTTTATTTTCGATATGTTCGCGCCCCCCTCGTAAGGGTATCGCGCCCCCCCAGGGGGCGCGCCCCACAGTTTGAGAAACACTGTGGTAATATGTAGCATTTAAACTAAGTTACTCACAAATATTAATAAGAAATGATATATCTTGCCTGTATCTGTAGCGGAGCTTATTTACACATGCATAAAAGTTATATCGTGACAGCGGTAAGCAATCAAAGCTTCACAACTGACGCAAAAAAGGCGATTTCAGCCTCTCTATACTATTGTTTAGCGAACGACCAATAGGAGAGGCGATAGTGTCCGGTTGATCCTTCCACCTAGTGAAAGACGGAAAAATTAAGACATTCGTTATCTTGTCCCGCTCTTCATCTTGCCCTGGTCTTTCCTACTTCTGAATTCCGTGCGCAATTCGCAAAAAAGGACAATTTTTCCATTCAAACGTGTTGACAATGGGCAAAATACTCTTGTTTGAGCAAAAGCAAATCGACACACTCCAAGGTCATATATTTTCAAACAACCGTTTTCTATTAATATTTGGATGAGTGTTATAAACGATTTCATAAGCCCAGATGTCTTATTAAAGTGATTCGATAATCCATGTTTCGTAGAACTTGAACCGGAATCACTGCAAGAGATGTTACAATATCCGTGCGTAGTTAAATGTATTTTCAACATGACGATGAGCCAACCTACTTAAATTAGTTCTTCGCAATTGTTTGAATGTCATTGTCGGGATTGGGAGTGTTGTAGCAAACCGATGCACACCCAAATGGCAAGATTTAGCGCTCTTCGATTACTTGCTGACAGAGCAAATGAAAGACCTCATTTGAAACTAATTAAATTTTTTGACGAACTCGCCTACTGACTACACGTTTCCACAGCATTCGTGAGGGAAATGCCTTTTTATTTTGAAATCATTCTCCATTCATTCCATCGATGCTGACAAGCTCATATTATAATTTCATTTGCAGTAAACACTTTTGTAACAAAGCTGAGAGAACGTTGTAACTAAACAATGTGTTTTTTTCCTCTTAATGTGGCTTATTATTTATTTATCTACCTTTCCATTTGTGTCTCTACGAGTTTCTTTTCGCCATAATTTTATAATCCGAATCAATGAAGTAAGTTGTGCTGCATCTCAAAATTTTCTCCGTGATTCTAAAATCTCTGTATACAGAAGTAAAATATTTACTTTTATGTTTGTGTGGATGCATATAAAGAAAGCATTTGTAAAAACAATTTTTTTTAATATTTCCCAATGAAACAGTTTCTTGGGCTCATTTTACAGTACTAATCATAAAATTTTAGATCTGTCTCTATATAATAGGCCTCGTTCATCTTCAAGTAGAACTATTATAAAAGAATAGAATAAAGTAAACAGACAGAGAAATCATTTTCATAGATACTAATAGCATACATAAGGTCAAATGGAAACGACTTTGATAATTAATTCTGATCTATAAATGCCGCATTATTTGTGGCAATTTGCTTCTTTCTGATAGCCACTGTTCTTGATAATAGCTCTAGCTCGAATTTTTTATGTTAGTATTTTATGTAAGTAAACCTTTTCTTAGTACTGTCATACTAATTTTACTCCATTCCTCTTGAACCATTTTCCGAAGTCCGTTCTATGTTCTTGGGTGCCGTTTTCCTAAGGCTCACTTTGATAAACCGAAAGCACAAAAGTCCATTGCAAAAGCGCGTAGGATGATTTTACTCGTATTTCTTCAAATTGGATATACTTTATTCCTGTTTCTGTGATTCTTTCTTTGCTAAATAAGGATCGATTGACTAGAGACTTCGTGCCTATGAAGCTCAACTTTGTCAAAGTCCTTTCCATGTAAGGCTGGAATTTTTTTTCAAAAAAATAGCTGTAGAGTGAATTAATTTTGGCTTTACTCGAGACTTTTTGGCTTTTAATTTGCCGTTGTAACACAATCCTGCAACTATCATGAATCCTTTGAGAACGTTTATCTACACTGACGAAGCCATTTCGTACGGCCATTCCCATCAGTTGAGCAATAGAAAATTGATCTTTTATTACAGGTACGTAAATATACCAATACGTCATCAAGCGTTGTCATAAATTTCCATTTTTCAGCAGCTAGGTGTTATCAAAATAATTTTCTACTATTTGTTTTTCTTTCAGCGAAAAGTTTTGACAAAAGTAGATGAACTTTAGGTTTAAACATCTTTTTAGCTTTAAATGTTTATGAATAATTTTACTTACAGTGACGGAAGACATGTCTGGTATCGATGCAATTAATCTTTGAGTCGGAGGATTTTCTTTTACAATCAGACTTCACTTTCTTGATAGTTGTCTGCATTCGAACAGTCCTAGGATGAGGTAGTCATATTTTCATTCCTTATTTTCAGTTAGACATTTTTTTTCCTTTAAAATTTATATATTATAAATACCCTTTTTCTTGAAATGTAATTACAAAGATTTTTACACCATTTTATTATTTTTTGATACAAATATTTCTCCTCGGAAAGCGCAATTACGTATTCTTCGAGTCATCTATAAATTTTAGGAGCCATTTTCAAAATAAACCTTTTATTTTTTTATTCTAATCAAAATAAAACATTAGCAGATGATTATTCTGAAGTTGCCACAGTTTTATCTCAAAATGTAAACGAGAAAATAAATTTCAAAATCGTTTCCATCAAGTGTGCCTTCTTATAATCCCAGATAAAATAATTTGCGTGGAAAGTGCAAGCAAAAGCAACCGTTTAGTATAATTCAAATATATTCTTCACTTTTCTTCAATATTCCACAATAACTGGTATCCATTTAACTTCAAAAAATTTGTATTTTAGTATGAATGAAGTACCCTTTATTATCAAAAAACCGAGAGTTAAGCCTTTTCTTTTTCTATATTTTCCATGTTTTGAATTTCTTTGAAACATTTTTTTTTTCAAAATATACACAAGTCAAGCCATAACCAATATTTTACAACCAGATTAAGAGAACGAAAATAAAGGCAAGAACTGACTTACATGTTATCTTCCCCTATTTTTTAAAGAATTGGAAATTCATATAGCTGTCGCAGAAAACTACTATCTTACATTTGTAATTTGCGTAAAATTTTTTTATCAGTCATCGGATTATTATAAACTGATACAAGTAGACGATTTAATATATTTCGTAGAGAGGACTAAACCTGTGGGACACACAAATTTGAATCCTAAAATTAAATACATATTAAATCTAGGCTGCACATTTTATATATTCTGCTCAAGACTGTTTTTCCAGCTCATTCGGTTCGAAGAAGGTAATCTAATATGTCTGCTAGTATAATGAGCAAATAACTTAACAATCAAGAACTATATCCCAAGTATGATCCTAATATGTGTCTCTTTTAATTAACAACAAAGAACGGCCTATTCAGATAGACCATTATCTACAATACACTCAGTTTAAATGGGAAAATGAGTGATTCAGACCATGTACAGATACGAATAGCCCTAGAAGAGTTTTAAAGGAGGTGAAATCATCATTTGAGTTGAAATCACTCCGAATGATTAAACTCTTGTGCATGCCCCAGGTTAGACTGCTTACAAATATCAACACGAGATACTTGCACTATACATTGGTGCTATTAGATCTAAATTTATTCTAATGGATGGCAATGGCCGACTTCACATTCAGTTGGACTTAATCGTGAAAATCATTAAGTTTAACGAATTATAAATGGAATGGCCAGCTCGATATCTAAATGG
>BMAV01020186.1:0-38765 GCA_019973955.1 Trichonephila inaurata madagascariensis
GCTCAAATTGAATGATTTAAAATTTTAAAGATAGTTAAATTATCACGGGAGCTCAATCTTTTAAGAACTTATTATATAAAAGGAACATTCTAGAAGGGGGGGGGGTTGAATTAAAGCTTTTTGTCTTGGTTTTAAGCGTAGAATTCTTCATTTTACAAGAATAATAATAATAAAGAAAAAACGCTTCTTGAAAAGATATTTAATAAATAAAAGATAATTTAACTTTCGACCTAGTTGAATTATCTGATAAAATAAGTATAATGATCTGATAAGCTTTCTCTTTTAAAATGCTATACTATTGTTTTTATTTAAATATTATTTTGCTTCAACAAAAATTTGTTTATATATTAAAAGAATATAACAAATATTTAATCGTTAAAAGCTGAAATGTTTTCAAGTTTTTGTTTCGTAATGTCCCAAGACTTTGGCAATTCCTTTTATTCATAGTACTTTATTTCTATGTCGGAATACAATTTTTCGGTAATTACCTTTCATTGAAGTAGAGATCCCTATATTTTTTCAAGAGCTCAAGCAAATACATGCTTGTCCTAAGAGTATGATATTACTTATTAAAATAAATGAGTAACATCTCTAACTGCATAGCGATAAGAACATGAACTCTGTTTTTTCCTTCTTTAGTTTCTTTAAATAAATTTAGGTTTTTGAATTTATTTTAAAATTAGTACAGTTTAAACATTTATTGGCTTATATATAGAGTCATTATCTTAACTAGTTAATATTTACTAATTTTTCTTATCTTTAAGTTTAATTCAATAGAGTTATTTAATCTGAAACAGCATAATTGGGATATAAAATAACTGAAAGTATGAACTTAAGTTATTTTTAAAAATATTGTAATTCGTATACATTAATTTACATTAAATTCACTAAATGGTCAAATTTTTGTAGCAATGAAAACCTATTTAGGTTAAATTCATTGCTCTTCAGTGTTTATTCTAATTTTTGAGAAACGTGACCTAATAAGTTAGAAGTAAATATGCAATAGAATTTATAACATTTAATCAAGGAGTCTTTCAAGACTTAACTTTGAAGCTGTTATCAATGACATGCAACATTTTTCATTATACGTAGCTTTTATTCTATGTGTTAAAGTATTATTTTGATCACATAGAGTAGAATATTAGAGTAAATATCTATAACAAGAGCGAAAGTAATACTTAGAGATTGTTCTGTTTTTCCCATAAAGAAGGCCAGAGGCATATTACACTGATGAAAAATGTAGCGCACTTTTTAAAGTGACAAAATTATTCACTTTCTACAAAATAAATGTAAAAAATTGGATTTGAGATTGAAGGATTACATTTTGAAGTTCTTAAATATTCAAAGCAAATTTGACTTTTTTTCACAATACTAAATCCTTAATACTTTGAAAACTATTCCTTGTGAGCTTACAATATTTTAGGGAAAAACAGTACACAGAGAAAATACGTTATCTTTATTTTTACAAAGAAAAGCCTTTGTATGTAAATGTATGCTTATTATTATTATAGAAGAAGTAGATCAAAGATGGAAAATACAGAGCATATACTGAAACTAGGTTATGATATGCATATTGAAGTGGTTTTTTTCGAAATTCGTTATAGATTTTTCTTAAAAAAATTCGATGTTGAAGCGAGTTTTAGTATACTTTTTGATTTAGCTCTGAAATATCGGAGAATTACAATTCTTTTATCATGTAATATATATATAAGTGTTTCTAAGAATTCTAAGTTTAATTCTGAACATGTAAGCTAATAAATCATTTTTGCCGAATTTCTGAAAATAGTGCTGAAAAGCGTAGATGTCTGATTTTTTATTTCTAAATCTTTCTGTTAATACAAATACTTTAATCATATGGTATGCATTATTATCATCTAGAACATATGGTGTATTATATAAACTGGACTATAAAATAAGACATTGTAGTAATAAACGTAATAAATAATACAATTTCTACCTTTTGGTTGACTTTACTTATATAATTTTAGTTCTCTGTTACTTTATAATGCGATGATATATTAAGGGGAATACAATAAATACATGTTAATAAATTTAAGATATATTAGAACATATTTTGAAAATATTCTATTATTTTTGACACGATTACATAAAATATTGAATTGGATACTTTTACAATTTTTTAATTGAATTTTGCAGCAAAGAAGTAAAAAAAAATATTTATGTATTTAGAAAGTGAAGAAAAAATCGATTTAATTTTAAAATGAAAAATATACATTCCAAAGTTAGTGTTTAAAATTTTTGTTTCTGGGACTGGAAATAATTTTTTTATTAAATGGCTTATTAACTGATGATAATATTGTTTATTTTAATTAATAATTTCTATACAGTTGTGTAAAAACTGAATGTTTGCTTAAGACTGTGAAGAATGTTTAGCCTTCAACATTTAATAAAACTAAGCTGTTTCAGTGAATATAAATGGAAATTTTAATTTATTTTGTTAATAGCTTTTACGTAATGTGTGTTTTTATTATGCAAAAGTTTATTCTTTCTTTTTATAAATATTTCTTGTGCTGTAATCTTGTTCTTTATAGCAACAGTATCTGGAATATTTTTTATTATTTAAATATTGTTTTCTATCAACGATAACTTGTTTTTAGCATCGAAGATAAATTAGTTAAATTTATATAAAAAATCTTATATGAATAATGCTTTATTTTTCAAAGGTAAGAATTTGTCTCGATTCATCGAAAGTATTTTATCCAAACAAAAAAAAGTGCATTATAAATTAACTTTTTGAAGTTGTTCTTTATTACAAAAAAAGAGTACAAATTCTGATTAAAACTTTTTACCTCCGTTAAGGGAAGCATGCGAAAAAGTCACAAAAATGTGTCTTCTTTTCAAAGATAGTTATCTAACATAAAAGAAGATAAATATAAAAAGCCCCTATACAACATAAAACTCATAACGAAAGCAAAAGTGAAACAATGAAAGTCGTTTAAAAAGATCCAGTCTGCACAGAAGTCCTAAAATCCATAAAGGTCAATCTTAGTCATTGATGCATTTTATAGCAAAATACTATCAATAAGATAACTTATCAAAATCTAAAAAGATTATTTCTTAGAGAGTGGCTTGAAAAGACAATAGTTATCACGCTATTCTTAATTTTTCAATGGAATTATATGAAATACTTTTATGCAGAATATATTTAATACTTTTATAAGAGAAATCCTATTGAATATTAGAACAGATTCAGAGGATTTCTTTAATAAAAAGCACAACAATTTCTATTAAACTTAATGGCGCAACAGTCCATTGGAGGGCCAAGGCCTACTGTGCCCATCTGAGCACTGAGGTGCATGAGCAGATGTTCCGGTCAGGTGGTCAGTCTGGCGCAAACTCCAAGGTTTAGTTCTTAAGCAAGCTAGGTACTCATTTATTGACCCACTGAAGGGATGCAAGGCTGAGTTAACCTTGCCTAGCCTGGAATTTGAAACCCCCCTCACGTGCACACACACATTAAACTGACGGATTCAAGCATTAATTCGGACACCCAAAAAATTTGATTTCTCCTTTGTTTAGTTAAGTACGAGTAAAAGCTCAATAAATGTTTCTCATTATTTATTTTTTCATAATAAACGTGGACTACTTTTTAAAACATTTTTTATTAGAAAGTTCACTATTTTTTTTTTAAAAATTGAAAAGTTAAAGCAAATAAATGTTATAAAAGGTCTATAAGACATAAAAAAGATGGCAAAATATTTGTATCGGTATTCATTTTTCTTTGAATGACCAAACTTACTTATTTTATTCTTAGATATTTTGTTATTTAATTACGAGAAACGGGAGCATTTAAGGTATCTGATTTCTCTAAAACTGGGAATTTTGCAAACAATTGACAACATTTTTTAATAATTTTATTTTACAAGGCATCTTATTAGCTTTATAAAATTACCAAGTTTATTATTTTACATTCACTACAACAAAAACTACAAGTGCTTTAGTAAAAGCAGATGTTATTACTTTAAGCAAGATATCAAACTTTAAAATGCGTTTTACTCGATTTTTTTTCAAAATGTTCAAATGGGGACAGAGATTGCTCAAAAAATTTGAAAATAATAAACGGAAACTCCTTTATGTGAATATAACCACAGATTTTGTAAGATAACACTGTTTTACAATAACAAAGATAAAGTACTCTATCTAGTTTTTGTAAAAATTAAAATATCTCTTATCCGGAAGGTCATTTCAAAAATAAGAGGGAAAGCAACACATCAAAATTGAAAAAATTAAAAACTTGTTAGTAAACATTTTGTACAGAATGGGGCCAGTTTTTAAAATTTTTTTAAACTTTTACCAATTGTTTCCCATTTTAGTAATAATAATTTCCTTTTCTTTTCTTAATTTTGGCATGTTTTTTCAACATATAATAACTAAATCTGAAAACTGGCAAAAATTCCCATACTTCCATTTTTTAAAAAAAGTTGTCACAAGTAGTCGGATACCTTAATGTTCAAAATTCTTAAGTCAGTAAAATTTGTTTTTGGAAGGTGAGATTCATTGGCAGATCAAAACTGAGAAATAGATAACACTGTATGAGTGGATGTACTCCTAGATACTGAAAAATATCATTCATAATCCAAAATAAGTTTTTAATGGAAGGTTAAAAAGTCATAAAGGATATTGAATTTTAAATTCTTATATGTATGTAGTACAGAAAGCAAGAATTTTTCTTATATTTCTTTTCACTGAAACTGTTGAAATCAGGCACTTAAAACAATACAGAAAAGTGCTCATAACGCTTCTTTCATCTTTTTCTGTCAATAGCTTGCATAATTTTTTCTTTTTTAAAAGAAAGAGTAAAATTTAAAATCTACAACATATTTCAGACAGTATGAGCAGGCATATGAACCAATGGAATGTTGAAAATTGGAAAAAAGTCAAGAATGGTGAATGGATTGAAATTCTTAGAAATGTTTCATGTATCTTGAAGCATTATGAGAGTAACAAGTCTCAAGAGTTATATCGGTGTATTCTGTTATATGAACAGCAGAGAAAAGCACACAAAATAACATTTAAAAAACTTAAAAATGCAAATATCTATTTATTTATGGGGAAAACATGAATTTATATGAACACACACATTATTTAGGATAGTTTCTTAATAATAAAAAGCAGAGGTATATGTCATTTTAGTTTCTTCGTATTTTTTATATGATTTGCTATGCTACATTATCTTATTTCATCCTTTTACTTAGATTTTACGAAGCATATTTTATTGTAATCAGTTCTTTTTAATAAGAGCATAATCACATTTAAATTTTCTGAGCTAAATAATCTTTGTCCAAATTCTTCGTCATTTACATTTAACAACAAAACCTATCCTAGAACAATTTATTCGAAGTAGAAGAAATTGTTTGGCCAATTTTTATTAGTTGTAAAAGTATTAGTATTGTAATGAAACTCAAGAAGAATTTTTAAAATCAAATTTGAAGAATATCTTCTTTCACTAGCTTTCCTTCCAATAGTAATGATATTATTTTAAATTAAAATAAGTTGAGAATGAAAGATATGAAAAGTTTGTATGTGAAAGTTTTAAAAGTGAATTGAACATTGTTTTTTTTAAAGTTGATTTTAAAAATCCTTGAATGTTTCTAATTTTTTTAAAAAAAGTATATAAATGCTCAGTGTCATTTGTCTTATTTCTAATCTATCTATGAAAATTATTTTTGTTGCCACATTAGAAAATATAATATCGCTATAATATTATAAAGTTGGTCCCATATTATAAAATAATTATATTTGGTTCTTATAGAGTTAGAAATATATAGTTTAAAGAAAATTATGTTTTAGAGTTTATCTTTTCTCTTTAAGCCCATTGTTATTACAGGACTTTATTTAAGGAAAAAAAACACCAGAGAAAATTTTTATAGTATAGAAGACACATATTTATTGGTTACATTGCTACCTCAAACAGTTAAGAAAAAATAGGAAGTGGAAATTAGAGAAAAAAAAATTTGTACAGTATATTCAATTTTGTATTTATATTTAAAAATATTTTTTAATTTAGTATCTTTTAAAATTATTCGATGTGAGTTTGAAATCAAAATCAGTGGTAAAATCTTTCAGTGAATAAAATCTACAAAATAATAATTTTAGTAATAAAATGAGAAGAACAATTTTCTTACAGTATTTTTATTTTCATGCATCATACTCACTTTTCACTGAAATAATTCATATATAGTTTTGTTACAGATGTAAGAAGATGGTAAGTTAAGGAATCCGACTAACAGCAACAACTGTTTATTTTAAAGAGATTTTGAGAGTTTTTGGGGTTTTTAGATTTTTTAGTACATTTTAAGAGAAAAAAAGGCTAAAATTAAACAGAGGAAAAGAAATTATTATTACTAAAATAAGAACAAATTAGTGAAAATAATTACATAAACGGGACCCACTCTTAACAAACAATTTATGCAAAAATTCTCAATCTTTCAATTTTGATGTGTTAGTTTGCTATTCATTTTTGAAATGACCTTCCAGATAAGAGATATTTTAATTTTTACAAAATCTAGAGCACTTTATCTTAGTTATTGCATGAAATTTCTTAAAAAACAGTGGTTATATTCACATAAGGGATAATGACACTGAAAACAGTGATTGATATAAGTCTGTTGGTTAAAACACTTCTACTATTTATAAAACATACACAAAAAATTCTGTTAATTATTTTCAAAGGCTTTTTGAGCAATCGCTATTGCCGTTTAAAGCATTTTCTGTAAGAAAACAAACACATTTCAAGTAGAACACATTTTAAAGTTTGATATATTTAAAGTTATGGCATCTGCTTTTACTTAAATACTTGTAGTATTTGTTCTAGTGGATGGAAAATACGAAAAACTCTTTTATAAAGCTAATAAGATGGCCTATAAAATAAAATCGTAAAATATTGTCAATGTTTGAAAAAATTTATGATTTTAAGGTAGTCGGTTATCTTAAAGATCCTTTATAGCAGCAACAACAAAAAACTGAATTTCTTTACTCTTTGATACTGTCAAATAACATCCTTTCAATAAGATAAATCATTTTAATTTACAAATGCATAATTTTTCTAAAATTTTTAATTTTCTCTTGATATTTAAATTAAAAATGTAAGTGTAACTCGGGACTTACTTTCTCTTAAAGAGCTACAAAAATGAACACCTAATAGATTCTTTCGACAAAGAAATATTATTTCCCAACTCACAGTTCCGATATTATTTCCTTGATGGATAGGGGGATTGGGAAATTCAGGAATAAATTAATTTTTTCTTTTTGAAACATTGTTTAACGATCCCGTCAAAGGCAGTTTTCAAATAGCTTTATGTAAAATGTCTGATTACACAAGAATTTTGTGAATAGGATTAATTTAACACAGTTAAAAATGTTAAGTGAAAAAACGTGAATAACTAACTGCTATTATATTTGAGTAATTACCCTAATTAAACTGTTAGAAAGCTATTTTGCACTTCTAAATTATATTCAATACAGGTAATCGTGATAAAATTTAATTTCATAGAAATACTTAAGGGAATATTAATTATCGAGGTATTCTTCAAAATTAATAAATGACGGATTTCATTTTTATTGAGTTTACCTTAATTTGAAAAGTGAATTTAAATTAAATGCTTAATAACCATTGACTCAAAAGAGATAAAGAATTCGATTAGTTCTTTTAGAAATATCCAATGTAATAAAAGTAAAGTTCTTTCACATTCAGAAGATTTGAAACTTTAGTACTTCCGAATGTTATCAGAAGAAACAACTTCCTCAAATTCTCAACATTTTAGAATAAATTTAGCTTTGAATAAAATTAATTTACCGTACACTCGAAATGCCACGTTTCAATTTCCCTTTCCTGTAGAAAAGCTTTCACTTGAATTGAATTGGACTAGTTTAGAGTTAATGGAATTGAAACCTCATGGGACATTTTATGCCAAACACACAAGACAACTTTCAAATATTCATTTTCTGAATTATCTTTCTCTCTGGTTGCACAAAACTGACAGCATAATGTTTGTGTAAATTAGCTTTAAAAATTTTGATGTAATTGAGTAACTCCTCTTCAAAATTGAGGAAATAGTGTGTTAAGATGATCAAATTTTATTTTATTAAATAAATTAAGTGTTTTTATTCATCATTTTGAGAGAAATGGATATGGTATATGTAAATTTACTTAATGCATGAAGGGAAATTAGTAAAAGTTTCAATCTCACTAATATTTTAGAGATTTATTGTAACTGATTAATAATTGCAGCACTTATTGCCCAAATATTTTAATAGCTTAATGAGTAAGCAAACCATTAAAAAACTTATATATTAAATATAAGTCATAAATTTTTTAATTAAAATACAGAGATATTTTTCTTTTGTGTTTTTTAATCACATCTTCAAAAGTCCGATGAATTTATATGTATTTACTTTGATACTCTGCCGGCTGGGTGGCGTGTTTGGTTTGTCGCTAGCCTTCTGTGCCCAAGGTTGCGGGTTCAAACCCGGCTCAAGTCGGTGGATTTTCATGATGCAGAAAATTGCCAGAGGCCATGTCGTATGGTTATACGGCATGTAAAAGACACTTAGAGTGGCTGTTTAGCTTGGGTGCTCTCGGTAAAATTAAATCCTAGTACAGGTTTGTATCGTCAGAGCTCAGGTGCCTCTCTCTAGGGAGGAAACTGGGCGTCAAAATTACCTGCGGTGATTGGTACCCACCTATATGGTAAAACTAAAAAGAGATACCAGCTTCTGGGGAATGTACTGTCTGCAATGGGAAAACTCTAATCCACAGCCCTTTAGAAATAAAAAGAAAAACTTTGATACTCTCGAATGTCGCTATAAACCTAATGTGAGTATAACAATTTAAAAATATTTTAACTACATGTTTTTATATTATTTATACTTTTAAGGTATCCGGACTACGTTCGGAACCGTGATTTTAAAAAATGGATAATTTTCATGATATTTAGTGTCACTTAAATTAGAATACATGTATAAAATTGTTTTAAGGACATTTGGACAAAAAAAAATTATTTAAAAACAGTATTTTGGCAAAAAAATTAACTTAGAATAATCTTTTTTCAAAATGTTCTCTTTTTGCGAAAAATGCTTCTATTATTTTAATATTTTGCCTGTATATAGCTTAGACCTCTTTTTAGAGGTTCAACTGGAATTTTTCAAAAATTCACATTATTTTCGGAGTTACCAGCAATTGAAATAATTATCGGCGATTTTTTCTTAAAAATGCTCCCCTCTGCTGTCGTAAAATATGGATAAACCCATTTCTAAGTTATATATTTCAAAAATTCTAGTTGAGCCTCTGTAGAGAGGTCTGAGCTATATACGGGCAAAACATTATTATAATCGAAGCATTTTCAAAAAGGAGAACATTTTGAATTATTCTAAGTTAATTTTTGCAAAATATTTATTTAAATAATTTTTACAAATTCCTTAAAACAATTTTATACATGTATTCTAATCTAAGTGACACTAAATATCATGAAAATCCATTATGCTCTTTCAAAATCATGGTTCCGAACGTATTCGGATACCTTAAATTGATAAATTAAAAATATTTTTATTTGTTTTAAATTTTCAAAAGCTTTATGAACCATTATTGGGAAAATAAAATAAGATTAATAACGGAATAGCGAGAGGTTTCTCTCTTAAAACTAACGGCGTTTTATTCGATATTATTGAAGAATTTTTACCTGGAACATTTTTACAGAGGAAACATGATATGCAAATGAGTAGTAGCGTGTAAAGAAGAGAGCAAGAGCGATAAAGGAGAGATAACAAAATTAAGATTAGAATATATCGCTAATCGATTACTTATTGTAATAGTGAATTATAATACGAAAGTTGGATAAGAATTCGTTTGCAGTCTGATAGAATTGAAGTAATCACTCTGAGATGTTTCATCAGTCAATATTGGAGAACACTATCTGGAGCTTGCATTAGTTCTTTCTACGTTTAGATAAGTTTAACTATTTCGAATTTGATATACGTGCTGATCGTCGCCTTTAAGTTTGCTGTTAAATAAATAGTTAAGTAGCTTATTTGTGTTTTAATTCTTATGCATGTTTTGTGTAATAGCTTCTAAGTCTAATCTTTAGTCGGTTTTAGAGTTAGCTCGACAGATGACGGTGGTACTATTACACATTTTACTTTAAAAGTTTCTCTTTGTTATTTCTTGGCTTTGAAACTGATTTGCACACTTCGAATATAAGAAAGGGAAAAAAATGTTTTGAGAATCGCATTTTTATTTCAAATTGTAATATAGTTAACTATTGAATTTTACTCTTTTATCAGTATGGTTATGATTCCTAAAGAAATGAGTAGATTGTATGTTAAACTGTCAAATCAAGAAAATGCTAGATTGCTGTACCAAAAGAATTTTTTAATTTTGTTTTTTGCTTGAATCACAGCATTTTGAAAGTAAAATAATTCAGATTTATGACTTTCCACTTTCAGAAAATGAAGAAATGCATCAAAATATCACTTTATTCAACACCATTTTACACAAAAAATTGGATTTAAGAATGTTTAACAAAAATAATATCTAGCCTCAGAACTATATTGACAATGTATAATTTTGGTAAAGTTTATTTGTGTTAAAAATAATTATGATGAATAAAATATACATGTACTTCCAGCTTCAAAAAAACACCAAAAAAATGGCTAAATTATACCGTAAAGTAGAACTATTTTTATTAATGTTTTTAAATGTTCATTTTAAATTATTTATATATTTGGGATGAAAAAACCCCAAGAGAACACTTTCAAGGAATTACCTTTTATATTTAAGAGAAAGATCTTTTCTAATTTTAAAATTTTAATCCCAACCCCCAAATGCACGCACACACCCATACAAAAACTAAACTTAATTGGAAATGCATTAGATTCGTTCGAAGATCACTTAGAGAAAAAGATATACGCACAGTCTATCGATTTAAAAGTTCACCACTCAAGTATTTGAGTCTGGATTGACGCTGGGAAGCTCTAAAATATTTCATTGCTACAATTCATGCTTACGAGCTAGCAAGCATTATCTTTCACAGCTTTCAGTGCTAAGATTAGCACGTGAGAGGGAAGAATTTTCGTCTTTTTTACTAAAATTGCATGTCAGAAATCATACAACTTTGAAATGAAGGTTGTTTTCTAACATAAATGTAAAGTAAAACAAAATTATGGATAAATTGATTTTTAAGCTTGTCATAGAAGGGACACATTAATCCATAAACATGAACCAGAAGTTTAAAGTAAAGTTTTTCCTTGTTAAATTAGAGGATTATGAGAGATATCTTCACTGCTGTATATATGAATTGACATAAAATATTTCGTGTTAATTGATGAAACTGAAATTATATAAGGCTTATTAATTTTTAACCAATATTTAACAGTGTTCAAAAACATTTCCTTGCAATACAACACATGTGTGTGCGATAAAATAATTTACTTAAATTCTATAAATGTTTAAAAAATTTAAAATACATAGCCTATTACGTGTTTCATTGGTTTCAAAATAAGTTTTATACAGTCGAACCTGTTTTTGTGCTGTCCTTTTTTATGCGATTTTATTTTTGTGCGACGGCATAAAAAAACTTGCTCCAGTATTTCGACGAATTGGCTTGCTATATGTAAGAATTCATGAAAATTTCAAACATTTTTTTTGTGCGGTTATTTTTATGCGGTTTTTATCAACAGCACAAAAGCAGGTTCAACTGTATTGCTTTTGAGTGCAAACTTAATAAACAAACAATAAAACAAACTATATCTTATTTAAAATTAGTATAATGCAGTTCTCAAGCATTTAAAAATATTTCCTACTGATATAATTCATAAGATAAAAAAGATTAGGAAATTTTTTTCTTAATTTAATTATATTTATGAGTTAGAAAAGTAAGATTATCACAAACATTTTTTGTTTCTTTAAATTTTGAAGTATGAAATTCTAGGTGTCAGTATCCTACCTAGTTTCATGTAACAATTCTTTAAGAATTTTATTCCATATTAGTAAACACCACACGAAAATTTTGAACAAGACTGAATCGACAGTTATTTAGTGTATTTTAGTCGTTGAGGGCTTGGATGGACCATATGACCTTGGACTGTAAACTCATACTCCGATCAGTAGTTTTAAAATGAATGTAAAAAGTTCTCCCGATTCCCAGTGTTAAAAATAAATATTTGATGGGATAAAGAAACTTTTATTTGGTATTTTAAATTACTTACTGAAAGAATGAATCGGAAACTAACATTTTAAAGGTTTTTTTAAACCCACCCAAAATCAGAAATTTTGAAATAAGTATAATGGGAGGGGTGCATAGCCTAGCCCAGTGGCTCCTAAATTGTGGACCGCTGATCTCTGGGGGTCCCAGAGTCTTTTTAAGGGGTCTTCGAAGGTATCTTATTTAATGTTAAGATATCTCTCTTTTACAATTTTTAAGAAATGCCCTGTGGAAAAATCTTAAAGATGTGATGTATTAGACTAGATCACTAAATTGTATGTGATGAGAAAGTATTCTACTGGAACATGTAATTCGATTAAGAATATTAATTCAGATTTTTCTTGTTTGTAACTACATGGATGGAGCTTGAAGTTGGTTTACAAGAATAAGTCCCTTCAAAACTTTTGGAGCCCCTTACAGGGAAATTTTTCGAGTTTTCCAAGAAAATTTAGAAAGCTTTGATGCCTTTTCAAACATCATATTTATGTGAAAGAATGTTTTCAGCCCTTTATCTTAAAAATAAGTACAGAAACTCTCTGGAAAGAGTACAACCGCCATTGAAACGCAGATTTAAAATATTTCCAGCACTTGTTAAGGAAATGCAGCACAATCCTTCTCATTAAAAATTTTAATTAATACAATTAAGTTCATGATTTATTTATTTGAAATTTATATTTTGTAATATTTTTAATTAGTTGTTTATACTGTTTTCTGAGGGAAAAAAAGAAATGTTAAAAAAGATTGCATAAGTATCAGAGGTAGTCTTAGAGTTATTGAGGAACCTTTAAATTACAGTTCTCTTAAAGCTAATTATAATATGAGCATTCATTTTAAAATATCATTTTACATTTTCGTAAACATTGTCGCACAGTTAGGTTTACTCTCCTGACAATTCAGCTATTATATCAAGAATGTTTTAGTTCTTTTAAAAAATGAACTCGGGTGAAGAGTGGGTACTTCAGATTTTAATGTATCAGTGCTGCACAAGGTATAATTACTAATTTATTAATACTAAATTAAGAGCAAATTTAATAAGTATTAGCGACTTCCATGGGTTTGTCTTACAGAGGAAAGTTTTTCAAAGGAAGGTTTACGATTAGAAATTGACACTCCGATTACTTTTTTATAATTGGCTGAGATCTATGTTTTGTCTTCAAAGCAGCCACCGTATTTTGCAATTGTTTCAATTTAAAAATTCGAGAAAGAAAAATAAAATATATATTATTTAAAAGTAACATATACAAAACTTAATATACTTATCTTATTAATTTATACGGTTTATAATTAATATCACACACATATCGTATCTTTAGCATCAAAATGCAATAATATTGCATAAAGGGGGGCGCGATAAAAATTATGATTGAAAAGTGGGTCGTCAGTATAGGAAGTTTGAGAAGCATTGCCTTACTTCATTACCCCAACCTTGCCAGGACTTGAACCCGAAACTTTTCGATTAAAAGGATCGGTCAGGGACGGGATTAAATCCAATTTCACATCATAAACCACATAACACCTGGTAAAAATCTCCGACATTATGATGAAGTATAATGCTAGAATCATAAAAATCTTTCACCGTGTGCCGCTAGATTCGGATTCAACCATCTTGCTGTTGTAGATAGAAATTGGATTAGTCTAAAAAGTTAGTCATACAATTCATTTTTTCATATGGGTCTTCAACGTACTTAAGAATTTCTATGCACTTATGGTGTACAGTTAAAGTAATTGCAACAATGGACGTCTGGTTGAATTTTCTCTCTGCAACAGACGACAACGAATAGCATAATTGTTGCATGGTGATTGCATGTACGATTTTAATTTACAGAAATTAGAGATTGAATAACAAAATATATTTAGAATATAATCCTTTCTAAAAATCAATCTATATCTCGCAGTTTCACCCGATTATAATGTTTTAACAAATGTTAAATAAATTAAAAGTTATATAGTTACAAAGATTTAACGTATGAAATATGTCAAGATTACGTTTTAAATTGTTTGAAATAATTTCAACATCTTGAAATCAATTGTAAAGAATTATATTAATGACCACATCGTTAATTTTAATTAATAATTTTCAAAATCTCCCTTCAAATCTCTCTCTTTTATCCTTTAAAATATACTTTTCCTAAATTTCCTTTGAACTGAATATGTATTTATTCAATGCATACTGATAACTTTAAACGTTGTATTGAATGAATAAACTGCGGCGACACTTTTAAAATGCTTCTTAAATATTTATCAAGGGATTAATTTCTCTTTATTGGTTCTTACCTTTGGAGTAAGATTTGAACTGAGAAATAAAGCTGATTTAAATTTTTCTTCTTTTAAGAAATTAGCGTTCGCCATTTTCGTAAATATATTAGCGTGATATCTTATTCCGTAATATTATGAGAAAGATAAAAGAAGTCTAGAGAGAATGTGAGGAATAAAAATCACACAAAGGGAGTTATTGCACATCTTAATAATTTTCGTTAGTTTTATAACGAAACCTCTGAAAAAATTCCAAGAAAATGACTCAAATCAACAAATATTTATAATATGCAGGATGAGACGCATTTTTTTAAAGTAAATATTTTCTCATGAAATTCGTATTCGTTATACACTATAATCAAATTAACCATTTCTCATTATTATTTTCAATTATATTTATGAGTACATAATATTCATATCATATCACATGAATGCAATATTTTGTATTCCTTACGTATTTTCTTATTTTTATTACTCATGGAACCTTTTATAAGACAGATAGTATAAAATACATTATTATGTTATAAACGCTTTAAACTAGAATCTAGAGTATTATTTCATGAATTTTAAGTAAGATTTAATTAATTAAAAAAAACTTTTAAGATATATATTAACATAATATTATAAAGTAATGCAACAAAAGATGAAAGTTACAAAGGAAAGGATTTTTCAATTCCTTTGAACTTTTTGTTTTTTACCATTCATTGAAGAAAGGGCTCCAAACTTTCAATTATTGAAGCATTAAAGTGCGTTAGAAGTAATTAAATTATTGTTCGTTAGTGTTTGAAGAAGGAAATGGGAGATGATTACGAATTTGTCAATAATCCAAGAATATTTAAATCATTGGTATATGCAAAAGCCTCAATATAAACCAAAGGTAAAATATAAGTTCATTTTTATGTTAATTTTACTGATCATTCTTGACAATAATTGATCATGTTTAGCTAAAATAATTTTCGTAATGTACGGGATTTAATCAATAATCAAGGAGTAACTTGCATATTAAGTATAAAAGATAGTTAGTATAGAATATGAAAAATTATTCTACAACAAACCATGACTTTATGCTTTTCTTTTTTTTTCTAAAAAAATACAACGTTAAATTCTTTCGAATCTCTATTTTTAGATAATTCAGTGAAAATGAATTAGATAAGTTTATAATATAATTTCACTGAAGTCAATCTTTTTGGGATTCTATTTGAGAAACGTAAAGTATCAAGATATGATGCTTTGGTTAGAAAATAATATATAAAAATTCATCATACCATTAACTATCTTTTAAACATTGCATTTAATTAATTTCTTACTTTGTAACTGTTAAACAGATAATAGAAAAACTACTTTCTTCTCATCTCCGAAATTATTTAAATGATTTAAATTTTATTTATTTATTTTTTGAAAATTTTTAAATAAAAGCACATATTGGTGATCATCAGTTTTATTTGTATTTAAATACCTAATTTTATTTCAGTTTACCACCCAATGAACTCTTCTTTGATTTTTTTACTTCACAAGAGCTCCACAATGGCTAGTAGTTGCAGACCTCGTAATTTTTAATCTTGGGCAACACCTCGTCATTTGACCATCAGTGGCACTAGGACTTAAGTCCACGACTCGACAACACCAGCACTGAGTTCACGATCTTGACCACTTGGCTGTTGCAGCTACCGAATTCATACTTAAAAATCAACATTAATTATTCAACAGCAGTATTAATATATTAATTAAATCATATTTTATTTTTACAGGAGACAGAAAGAAATGTTTCTATCTCTCTCACTAGAAAGTTAAATATGTTTCGTGGATTGATTTAATTAGACTTTGTGACGGATTTATTTGAGTATCTTCTTTTAATCCATTCGCGTTTATTCACAACCAACCCTTTTGAAGAAGAAACCGTGATATTCAAATGAAGTCTACTATATATATTCAAGTTTTAGCTAGCAATGAGGAGAAGGAGAGAGAGAAGGCCAGAAGTCAGGTGAGATTGCTACTGATCAGATATCACACAAATTTATAAAGTAATTCAAATATTTAATTGGTGAAAGAATTAAATTGACGATTGTTCACTAAATTTAATTGATTTAAATCAATTGGGATAGTAAGATTAATCCTAAAATAAAGAGGTCGATACTTGTAGTCTTCTTATAACTCTTGCAACTCGTTGGTGCTCCATATATATTGCTTACGTTGAGACATTATCTTCTTGTTGAAATTAATTGAATCAATGTGTTAATTTGAGAGATCAATAAATAGATTGTTTTTGATTATGGATAGTATTTCTTCCCTTTTTCTCACATCTTTAGACGGGTAATAGAGAGGGACGATTCCCTCACAACTTATCAATAACGAAAAAAGAACAAAAGAAAACTAGACTTTCTATAATTCGGCCATTTAGATAACTCGCCCCCTCTCCTGTAGAGAGAAAAAAACTCACAATAGGACATTGCGCATTACTTAAAACAAAGTAGACAGTTTTTAAAGTGTTTAATTTTCATTAAAGATAGCTTTTTACCTTCATGAAGCATTTTTCTGTACTAAATTACTATATATTCATTTATTTTCTTTTTTATGCAGTAAATGCCTTATGCTTTCATAAAGTACGTAATTTTCCTTTGGGTTGGGTATAAATACATACAAGAGAAGTATTTTTCTGAGGAAACACTCGTATTTAACTTTTTTGAATTTCATTTTCGGTAACCCGAAATTTTCACAAACTGGGTCACCCTTCGGTCCCCATTAGGCAGAATTTTCGAAAACTCTACTGTACTATAAATATGATTCTCATTTCTAATGGGACAGTTTAAAATACCTTCTTGATTTATTTATTTATTTTTGGAATATTGATATACAGTAAAAATACTTAATTTCCTTAAGTATAATACTGCTCGACTTTGTTAACTATTATGAGTGGGTGGGGAATTTCAGTCTTTTGTTTTAAATATATAAAACGACAGCGAATTATTGATATTTTATGTTAGAGTTGTTTTTAATCATTTAATGCGGAAATAACAACAACAACAAAAAATTGAAGCTTTAATCTCTTAAAACGTTTGCTTTTTCATTTCTTAATTATAAATCAAAACATTAATTAAGTAGAAATTACAATTGTCTGATAAAAAAAGTCAGTAAAAAACATTTTTGGATAGAAAATTCCAATAAAATAC
This sequence comes from Trichonephila inaurata madagascariensis, assembly GCA_019973955.1. NCBI lineage: Eukaryota > Metazoa > Arthropoda > Arachnida > Araneae > Nephilidae > Trichonephila > Trichonephila inaurata. The sequence continues at coordinate 17,639 of BMAV01020186.1, forward strand.
TTATTTAGTGCTTATGATGTTGAATTTCAATATCATCCTCCGAGAATAAACACGTATAATGATTGCAGTATAAACATATATAAATATTAAAGCAGTGCGAAAAAAGCTCCAGTTTCTATTTTTAAGTCACCGTAAAGCGAGAAAATTGAGATTGGTGCATGTTTATAAGAAAAAAAAAAGTTATGCAATTCTGATAATCTCTTCTGATCGCGCAAAGACTTTAAATATCCGAAAAAATGGAGAATGTCACCGTTTCTTAATAATTTGTTTTTGAAGTTTTGCTTTCATTTTTTTTAATACTATAGTAAAAAAATGCTGAAACGAGACCTACTACATGAACATAAAAGCTATTTTCTCTGTAGAAAATAGTTTCTGATCGTGCAAATCCTCTAAAATTTATGAAAAAAATGTAGTATTTTGATACAATTTTCGTTAAGTTAAAAAAATAATAACTTGTATACATTTTACAGTTTCGTTGTATTTATGTTAAAAATACATCTCATACATATTGTATAGATAAAACCTTAACATTTTGATTACAATTTACCTCACAAGTGTTGCTATTTTAAATCTACTTGTAGAAACAACTTTATAATCTGATCTATTTGAAATTTAGGCATAATGGGGTAGTGGATACACTCTCGGGCATCGTTTTAGATTCGCGGGTTCACGTCCTGGTGCATCTAGAGATCCATTTTGTAGAGGAGTTGATGTACGTTAAATCTGTCTAGGCTTCGTTGCCATGGTGAAAGATTGAAGAGTGAAGTATCAGCTCAGGTAATCATGCATCGAGCAAAATTACTAGGGCATTACTAATAGCCTTTGAGCAGCTTCACAAGTATGACATTAACAAATAATCAAATCAACTGAAGCATACTATAGGTGGATTTCAATGCTGTTTAGCTTCTGAAGCTTCACGCTTTTTATTCTTTATGTATGGCAAATCATCTTTTTAGATATGCAAGAATACACCCAATTCTTTTTTTACACGATTTTGAAACAACACCGTACACGAACTTAACGATTTTTTTTTACATAAATTTTTTGTTCTAGCACGAATTTTTTAAAAATTGAGCGATTTGTGCTTTTATGATGAGGACGATTCGATCATATTTATGACAGTTTATAATAAAGATTTGTAATGGGGGTTGTGAAAGTGAAGTTCAGCTATTGACAGCTGATTTAATTCGCGAGGGCGTTGTCCAATAGGGAACAACTTTTTTCTTACTCATTTTTTGATATAGATTGTTTTAAAATTTTAAAAAAGTTTTTTTTTTTAGCAGAATAAAAAAGTATTATATCCTTTAAGCCCCAAACCCCCAGATTTGGGTTAGATTTCTTATACTTTTTTTGTTTCTGGAATAGCCGTATGTTAAAAACCCCAAATCAAGGATTAGTATTTTCAGAAAGTGAAAAAACCCCTTTTTTTATTAACAGGGTGGTTGTAGTCCATGTATTACCAGTTGCGAATCTAGCTTTGTTTTAAAATAAAAGAAACGACTTCTTTTATCTGTAAAAAAGGTAATTATCAATATTTTCTATTTTCTTAGATCAAATTTTTTATTTGTTTTTTGTAAAAAAAAAAATAAAATATCTCTAATAATGCTTCTTGAAAGGACTCGGTTTCGTTACACCCCACGATTTTGCGGTTGGGCTTTCTTAGTCACTGCAGCTAAAAAGGTAAGTTCTTGTCATGTCAGTTTTCTTTTCTGTTTCAATAATATTGATAGAAGGTTAAATAAAAACGAAATATATTGTTATACATAATTAAAACCATACTTCCTTGGGGTTGCCATGGATGAGTCCCTTTTTCTTTGTCTGTATCTTTTGTACATTTTTTTTCTTCTCTTTTACACATTTGATGAGGGGGTTGGCATTTTCATGCTTTACACAGATATCTGCATCCACATCTCTCTCTCTTCACCAAAAAATAATCTGGGGTTTTTTGTAGAGTTGGTAAAAGGGGATGTTTAATATTTATTTTTTTTAAATAATACAATTTTCTGATACATTTTTCTATTTTCATGGAATCTGTGCTAACTTTTTAACCAAAAAAACCTTTTCAAGTGTCAAAAGGGGGAAGAAGTATTCCCCCCAAAAAAATTTGAATTTTGAATAAATCAGATTGATCAGATAAAATTTAGTGATCTCTGGATGAAAAATGCTATGAACAAAAAAAATATGAATCACCAATTTCAGAAACGAAAAAACGAAGAAAATTTTCATTTGAATCAAAACCGACGTTTTGTCTGAAAATATGCACAGCTATTGATATGCATTTTGATCAGTTCCAAAAAATAAGGGGGCCCTTTTTATCAAGTAGCGATAATAGTTGTTAGTAGTTTTATTCCCCATTTTGTTTGAACTTTTTATGTTTTATGATTAAGGGGTTTTTCAAATTTTTCAATACTGGGCCCCCTTTTCAATCACACAATTTTTTTTCGCGCCCCCCTTTTACATTAATAAATTACTGAATGCAATAAAATGCCTTTTAAGCTAAAGCTACAATACGATCTTAATTATAAACCGTCAAATTAATAACAAAATTTAAATTTTGATATGTTTAATTTTTTGTTTAAAAATAAGTAATAGGATAAAATTATTATTTATTTTCCTTTCCCCCTGTTTTTTTAAATTTTGGAATATATTCCAAAATGCGGTGGCTTCTTAGAAGACAAAAATAAAATACCCAGCTAAATATAGAAAAAGAACTCAGAGGGTCAATTTTTTAAAAAAATTTGCTCTGCAAGACAAAAAAGCCCATAAGAGTCGCTAATACTTATTAAACTTGTTCTTAATTCAGTATTAATAAAAATAAAATATTAAATTTTTTTTTAAAATTTTTCTCTTAAGTAATATATATTTTTTAAATAAATTTATATATATACTTTTAAGTAATAGGTTAATTATTTTTTTTTTTCTCTCTCTAATTTTTAAATTGAAACAGATTGAGAAATAATATTTAATTAAAGATTTATTTCCTTCAAGATCCATTTCTAAAAGTGCAAATGTCATTAAAAATAAGCTTAATCTATGTTTTCTTTATCATATCCTTTACATCTGGCATCCTCGCGAACGTACATGTGAGCCTAGGCAACAACAACGTCTGCACAAAACATGTAAAATGCTGTACTTCGTACAATTCTAGTCACTCTTGGCCGAATCGATTAGCTACCGAATCTCTCTTGAATGTACATTTTCTAACTCACGTTAATTAAATTCACGGTATTAAGTATTTACGGCAGTGGATTAAAACAAAATCATAGATATATTTTAAATCACAGTGAGCATTCGACGGTAATAAAGCATCAACAAGTGATACACAGACGAGGGCAAATTGATAGCAAGTTACGAATGGGTTGGGATCCATTTTCAAAATACTTCAGAAGGGCTCTCAACTGCCGAAAAGAGATCTTCATAGATTTACATCCAGTGACGAAATTAAAGGGGCAATTTTGTAATAAATCACTCTTTAATTCTGCATAGAGGTGGATGCTGAATTTTTCTGCACTGAAAACAAAAGCATTTCGTATACTATACCTTTTTTAACAGCCTACCTTTGTGAACCCGGTTTTCTGCGATGGCTCTTTGAAGACAAAATATAGATCTGAGATAAATATCAAAAAAACTCTGAGTGTATTTCTAATTCTTAGCCTTCCTTTGAAAAACTTTGCTCTGCAGATATAAAATGGAAGTCACTGATAATTATTAAACTTGTTCTTATACTGGCTGAAGTAACCACTCTTAACACAGTTTATTTTTAAAAAATGATAATACGTTATTCTTGATATAATAGCTTAATTGTAAGGAGTAAAACCTAATGCATGACAATGTATAAAAAAATGAAAAATGATTTATTGAAATGAATACTCATATTATAAACGGTTTTGAATGAACTGCAATTTTAAGCCTCACAATTAGCATTTTGAATAAATGTTAAGTAATAAAAAAGAATATAAAATTCTAATGAATAACAATTTGTGTTATTTTTAATATTAAACGAAAGCCCCGGGGTCAGGTGTGCACTCGATACTAACGTTAATGGTGCGGGGAGTGATGCACCCCAATTCTTTTTTTTAATTATTTTCAATATACAAGATAAAAATCAATTTCAGTGAATAATTTAACTAGAGAAAATATACTTACCTATTTCAAGGATTTTTCTATTTGTCTTTCATTTTGGAAAAATATCCAATAAAACTGAACTAAATTGTTCCAAAAGTGCGTGACCTTAATAAAGGACACAAATCACAGATACTTTTTGCTAACATTACAGGAAAGCTATTTGCAAGCAAAACTGTCCTATTTTGTTCACGCTTTTGTAATTTGAATATCCTTTGATGATCGACAAATATCCTGTTGAACCTTTTCTTGCTTGTGTCTTTTTGACAGGGCGAAGTGCATTTTGCGGTACACTTATTGCTTCATATTTTTCTTGATACATTTCTTAATGTAGCTATTGAAAACTTTCCTTTCGTTTCATGTTTATTGCTTTTCTGAAATTTACTTTCGCTAACATGATTAATATGCATTATTTCAGCAAGTGTTTTCCTTGTTTGATCAGCTTCAATTTCCTTTCAGAGAGATCACAGATGCCCAATGCTCATTTACACTTGTAAACCATAATCAGTCGTACAACATCACAATTAAAATCGCTAAGTTATTCATAGGGGAAATGTAGCATGTTCAAGAAAATATTTTTGAAAAATAGTGGTCGTGCCGGGAACTCGGTCTAAACAAGTACCTTAAGATTCTAAAAAAACGTTTGCCACTCCCAAAAAAGGAGATATGTTATCAATTCATTTTAACTCCCATTAAGACTGTCATATTAGAGGATTCTCTGTCAAGGTCATTGGTAACAAATAAACAGTTTTCCCAGAATTAACGATTTTTGTATTATATGTTTAAGTATACTCATAAAAAATAAATCTTGGCCAATTAATCCTTCGAAGTGCTCAATATATGCTTATCCATGTATCAAAACACTCTTTCACATTGTGAAAAAAAGCACAACAAATTATATAATTTACAACTTCCCTAAAGAAAGGGATGCAGGTAACCATAACAGTAAGTTCAAAGCCAGACAAAGTAATATTTTAAGTTAAAAAAGGTAATAAAAAAATCTCTCATCGTAGGATTACAGCAAAACAAACAAAACATTTTTTATTTAGCTATAGGATCAAAGTAGCTAATGAGCGTTCAAAAGTAGAATCTTTTATTTTTGATGACCTTTTTCACCAGATGATATATATAAATCATATCAATGTAAAATCTGTATTTTTTATTATGTCAGAAAGTACTTTTTCATTCCAGTAAATTAATTTTTAACCTTTTATTTTCGATATGCTCCCCTTGAAGGGGTATCATTGCCCCAGGGGCGCGCCTATTTGAGAAACACGACTTATAGACTAAATTTTCACTATACCCAAGTTTTAATTTTTTTCTGTTATAAAAATGAACAGTTTTTGTTTGATAGATATCTAGCATTGATTTTATTATCACTTTTTGTACAGTTTTGGGGAAATATTTAGAGATTTTTCAAATTCCACCATTTTTTAAAATAGTGGAACGTATTCCTAAATTCACCATATGTCGTATGTATATTTTTTTCCACGATTTTCTTGCAAGGTTTCTTAAGGAAGGTATCTATTATATATAAAAAAGTTGAATGCATGTGTATACGTTGATTTTAAGAAAGAACCAACGTCTTTGCAATACTATCCTGAAGAAGCAGTTTATAATATAACTAAGTTATACTCCAATCCCAGTTACGTCAGTGTAATTTAAGGTTTCGAATTTTATTTGGATGGAAAAGCTTATGATGTATCTGCCATTAAAAAAAGCCCGAGTTTCAAAAACTGTTTCCAGAAATATAGTTCTCATACCTGTTTCTCATATCAAGAACCATAGCCATTAATATGTTTTGAAATTAACGGGGGAAAAAGAGTTCTGTTCGACAAGAGGAAAAACAATTTACTTCAGGCTCTCAGGGAAACATCGGAATGTTTCTTTTTCTCTGTACATATGAATGTAGGATCTTCCGTAAAGTTCTTACTGTTTTTATATATAATTTCAAACAAGACTGGCTTGTATTACTTTAAGAATCATAAAGGTTTTTAACGCTTTTGAGGGATTCGTTACACTCATGTACAGTATGACGACAATGTTTGTACTAGTGAACCATCCAAAATAGCTTGGGCCAGCGTAAAGTTTTGAAAAAAATATTTTACAAATATAAAATGAATACATCTAAAAGATTTCTCTTGGCCTTTGCTCAATTGTTTTCTGTCCGCTTTTACTAAGACCACATATTCCATTTGTTGGAAATCTATCATTGCCAATTTCTCCTACCCCGAAATTCTCTTCAAAAATAACCTTTGACACTCCAGAAACAATGCATGCCTGTGGTTATGACTTTGATAGACCATGGCCTGTACACTCACAGATATCTCTTTTTATATGATCCTTTACACACGTACAAACAGAAACATCAAGTAACTTGTTTGCTTGGCTTTTGAGCTCATCAATCCTATTTTTTTCTAAAGTCTGGTTTTCCTAGTTTGGATTGTAAGAATTCCTAAGTAGAATATTTATAGTAGAGAGTATTGATGATCTAGGAAGAGGGCTCATAATCAGCTTATAATGGCTAATCCTATTGATGATCCTTTATTAAGAAACTGCAGGAATCGATGCCTTATCAAAATTATTTTTTATTTTTTGTACCACTTTAACAACTGAAAAATTTATTTTTATTCATTAACCTTTCTTTCTGAAACCTGTTTTCAAAAGAAAAACTAGGCCCATTCTCGTATGCTCGTCTTACAGCCAAATCTCGTCTTTTGGCTGTAAATCTCTCAAAAGGCCTATCTTGTAATTTTCTTAAACGTTGTTGAACTCATTTTACAAGCGAATTGAATAGAACAGATTAATAGTAAATACTTAAACACTGGGAGTCTCGCTTTAGACTGACCACCTGATCGGGACATCTTTTTATGCACTTCAGGGCCCAATGGTCTCGTATACTGGAATGGACACAGTAGGCCTTGGCTATCATGGGCTGTTGCGCCCCTGAGTTCGAGTTTTGAGTTTGAATAGTAAATAATATTGAGAAAGATTAATCCAGTGAATGAAACACAACGCAAAATACTATTTTTCACTAACGAGAATTGACACCTAGAAATAGATGTAATAGATAATTAATGAGAAAGATGTAGGCACGAAGGCGCACAAAAAAAATTGACAGTAGAGTAAACGTAATGAATAAATTGGAGTTTAGTGCGTTGTGTTTCCAGAGTAATGGTGGTGAATTTAAATTAATTAGGCATGCTGATACTCTGTTATATTTAAAAGCACTTTGAAGTTTGAGTACTTGACTTCTTCTGTGATCATTGTAGCTTCTTAAAAACTAAAAATGGTACGAATATGTTTTTAAAAATTACGAATATAGTCAAAGTATTGCATATTTTGTAAGTTTTAAGAGTTTGTGTGGAAGAAAGATATTTTGTAAATAAAGAAATATTTATTCGATGCAGCATTATCCGTCTCAATATTTTCGAGACATTATTTGATTTGAATAACTTTTTATCGTTTACATATGCACTTTCAAATTTCTCTCACTGTCCTAATAAGTATACAGTAGAATCTGCTTTTGTGCGGTCCTTTTTTATGCTATTTTATTTTTGTGCGATTTTTTCTGTGCAGTTTTTTTTCTGGGGTATATGAATTTCAATGACTTTGGTGCCACTGTAATGCTTTCTATCAATGTAACAGTGGCGTAATAGACAATGTTAGCTCCCCCCCCCTGCAAATTCAGGTTTTACCTTTACTATTTTATAAATTAGGTAAATGTACAAGTGTCAGTCATGCTTTGGGGCCTCCCCAGAGACCCGGGGTTGTGGGGTGTACGTTACGACACTGCAATGTACATTTTTCCACTTCAAGACACTCTCTTCATTTGTTATAAACTGCTCCCTGATAATGCACGTTCAGTTACTTTCTCTCAACGCACCAACAGCCCGCTCTCGATTGAAGACGAAGCTTTAAATGACGGTGACATTATCAATAATTTTATAGATTATGTTGACGTTACGAGAAGAACCGGATTCCTTGAGAGCGGTTAAATATACACAGGGATACTGATTTGCAACAAAATGGGAAAGCATTTTTTTTAAAACAGATACCAATTCCGAAAGGAGAATGAAATTTCAAAAAGAGTTTCGACCGCGCATATCTGGTTATCGTGACATTTACAAGCAACTGACCAACTGACCTTCGACACAAAAACTTATCTCTTAATTTATGGTTCCAAAAAATAAATCAATGGAAATTGTATCTTAAAAGTGACAAAGAAATTTTTTGAACAAATTTTCACCCAAAGAAGAGGGGTTTTTGGATTACGATGAGCAACAGTGAATTATGCATATGCATTTTGAAAATTTCTCCATGTATACAATATGAAACTAAATGTTTTTAAAATGTTTCCACATTTTTAAAATTTTTATTTTTTTTTGTTAGGGAAAGGGGGGGCTTTCTCAAAAATTTTTTTTGAAAAAATGATTGGCGTTTTTTTCTAAGTGCGTCTTTTTATCCCCTCTCCACCCAAAAAAAAATTTCTTTAGTATTTCGACAAATTTTTGTTTATATGGAAAAATTTATGAAAGTTTCAAATATTTTTTTTTGTGCGGTTATTTTTATGCGTTCCCTATCACCCCACAAAAACCCGGTTTATTTCTACTGATGGCCCAAAAAAGGGTAGATAAAATGAGCATAAAATTGGGGAGTATATTCATACTTTATTTTAAAACAACGGATATGCAAAAATACTGCATTTTTGCATTTGTTTAAAAATGCATGCGGTTAGTATGAGTTGAAAAACAATTTTTCCGTGCAAGCAAATGAATATGGTCAAAAAATGGCACAAAAACATGCTTGAATTCCTCTTTGTTTCGCGTTTTTCAGAAAAACTTTACAACGCTTTTCCCTGTATGATTTTTCTATTTTTGGATGATTCCATTGAAAACTGATTAATCTTGATTTTAAGAATGTTAATTAAACTATTATTCATTTGGGTTTCCAAAAAAAGTTTTTTTGAAGTTTTCCCCGTTTTGGGTTTGGGGGTTATCAAAGGGGAAAAACTTTTAAAAATGGCTTTAAAATTAAAATTAAAATTATTTATCTTCATTGGGGTGAAAACGCTATCTGGAAGCATAATAATGAAGTTTCGAGAGAGCCTCTGTATAATCCTTCCATTGTTTAAACAACTGTCCCAACGTGGCTATATCTTGCGTGAAGAAAGAAAAAGGCTGATGGTGTAACTATTCTTTCACGGGCCCTTTTGCAGCAGCGGTCGCATTTTTTTCCCCATGGGCCCTTTTGTTAGAGAAAATGTATGTTGGGGGAAGGCAATAAAATTTGAATTTGAGACGAAAGATTTAAACCCCTCCCAAACTAAAAGAATTTTTTTTGTTTTGGCTTTTGTTTTAACGGCCTTTCGAAGATCTAGAAAGGGTGCCGCAATAGCACTGATGGAACCCATTTTCTTCTACAAATTGGAATGCCCCTGTTTTTTCCCTGGCTTTAAAACCAAAAGGGTTGGGGGCCAAGATGACGGAAGGAAAAGGGGGAGGAAGGGAAGGGGAAAAAGTGGCGGGGGGGGGGGTGATTGCATAAAACAAAATGGTGTTAAAAATCAAAAATCAAATGTTAATGGTTTTGGACTGTTAAATTTGTTTTTTTTTGGTTTTGGTTTTTTGGGGCGTTTAAAAAAAAACGTTCTTAAAAAAGTGGGGTTTTGGGTTGGATTTGGAAAAAAACCTAAAAAAAATAATAACTAAATCTATTTTTGTATACTTATCTCAGTTTTCGGGGGTTCTCTTTTAAATAATATTAACTCGATAATTTGCCGACATAATTATAGACTTGCCCAGAAAGGGGAAATCGCCATTCTTCTAGGGCTTTCCCCGAAACTAAATTTATCATTTGAACTCATTGCTTCGCTTAAAGAAAGTTTCTCCATAAACGGTTTGCGTTTTATAACACATTTCATGTGCCGTCATATTTAATCTGCATAAAGAATGAATAACTCTATATTGAACTATCCATCAAACACTTCTGCTTTTGAAAAAGGGTTACCGTACTTTGTGGACTTGTTTCAGGAAATTAAAATGTTTTGGGTTTTTTTTTCATGCTCAGCTCTCTAGTTTCTGTGGTATTTAGGGTTTTTCAATTTGCGTGTTTCTTTGGGTACTTTTTATTTTTTAGGCAAGAAAAAAAAATCTGAACTCAAAATTATTTAAGTTTAAAAAGAAATCTGAAAAAAAATTTGTACTCTTTTAAAAAAAAAACAAACTTTTTTTTCAAATACACTGTCCCCAAAAGTTAAAAATTTTAAAAGTTTTTGTTATAATTTAAACGAAAAACTAAAAACAAAACATTTAAAAAATGCCTAAACGTTTTATTGATCCCACATAAATTTGAACCCATGAAAAAGCAAACGTTTCGAACAAAAAAAACACAATCTTGGCAGAAAAGTCATTCCCGGGAAAAGCAGCACATTACTAGTTCTTGAAAAAATTGCAGTAATAAGGAATCTAAAAGGAAATTTTTAAAATTAAATTTCTGCCAAGGGAATCCCTTTACTGAAATGCTTTGCGGTATCGATATTCAGTGCTGCGAATTTAAAGTTAGCCAAAAATCGAAAAAACCCCCAAACCCGGAAAATTTTTCCCCAGCTCTGTAAGTTTTAGGTGGAAAAGGTAGAGCCTTTTATAAAGGAAGTCAAATTTTCTCTAATGGGTGGGAAATTCATTTGGGCCTTATTTTCCCGATGTCGGTTGGCCATTCCTTCACAAAAAATATCTCAGCGGGGGTTTCAGCCGGTGAGCTCTGTTTTATCATCCACTGAAGGAATTCTTTTTACCCCGGGCGCAATCATGGGCATATTGATTGGGATCTCTTTCAAATACTCTTTAACTATCACTCAGTTTAGTTCCTCCTTGGGAAAACTTTTGGGGTTTTAGGTAACAAAAAAATCCTTCCTGGCCCGAAAAATGTGTGTTTCAACAACGTTAGAGTGGTTATATCTGGTGCATTGTTCCCTTCAAATCGTCTGGGAAGAGAACAGAAGCTCATTGTTGTCTAGGCCAGAAAACGTATTCTCTTGACTAATATAAACGGGGCATCTTACGGTTAGAACCTCTTTTTTCCCCCCCTTTTGAAAGTGACATCTTCCGCATAGAAGGGGGTACCTTATTTTAATGGGCAAAACAATCTGTGGAAAAAGGGTTTAAAACACTTCACTCCTTTAAGCCAAAAAAAAGCTAAAAAGCGTTTTTGTAACCCCTGGTTGCGTGGAATATGTCTTCCTAGACACAAAATCTTGATTAAAACTAATACACAGTCGTTGGAACCTGCAGTTACACTAGACTTTTAAAGGAAAATCTTGTGAAGACTTAATTACCGCTAAAAAAACAACTTTGTTTCAACAACTTGGTTTTTTCCCTTCAGTTTTCAAGGGGAAAAGACAAACCATTTTTCAGGCCAGTTTCTTACAAAAAACGGGGGTTTAAACAAAGTTTTTTTCTCCTTTTTAAAATTTAAATTTCATTTTTAAAAAAAAGGGTATTTTTTTTTAAATTGGGGCAAAAAATTTCTTTAAAAGGTTAAAACTGTAGATTTTATTTTTAAAGAAAAAGGGGGAAAAGGGCTATATTCCGCATTTGGGTGGTAGTCTTGGGGGGGCAAAAAATCTTCAGAAAAAAAACCCCTTTAAAAGTTTTTTGGAAATGGGTTACCCAGCTTTTGGGTTCATTTTGGGGCAAAAACTCAAAAAATGAAAAACCTTTTTTCAGGAATTTTTGCCCCCAATGTACCTAAAAACGCCTAAGGGTTAAAAACAAAACAAAAGGGTTTTAAAAACATTTGGTTTTTCCCTTTTTAATTTTGTTTTTTTAAAAAATTTTTGAAATTTTTAATTTTGTTTTTTCTTTTAAATTTTTAAAATTCTTATATGTAGGTTTTTTGGGAAAACCCAATCGAAAAAAGTAAATTTGGTTGATTACTATTTTGCCATTAAAAGTTTAAATTTCCCCCAAATTTAAAAGGGGGGTTTTCCCAAAACAAAATAAACATTTTAAATAATTGCCCTTGGAACTTTTTAGAAAACCCCAAATTAAAAAAAGGAATTTTTTTAATTTGTTTTTGGGCCAGGAACCTTGGCCAAAAAAAAAATTTTTGTAAAATTTTGGGGTTAATTGACTTTTATATTGGTTTTTAAAAAAATTTTAAAAAAATCTTTTTATTTTATTAAAATTTAAAATGTTTTCTTTTTTAAAATTTTTAAATTTCAAAAAAATAAATTTAAATTTTGGTGAAAATTAATTTTAAATCAAAAAAAGGAAAAATTTTGGGGGTTTTTTTTGGGTTTAAAAATACAAAATATTTAAAAAAAAATTTTTGAAGTGGCCTTTTGGGGTTTTATGTTATTTTGAAAATTGAAATAAAATTTTAAAAATTTAAAAAGGGAAAATTTAAAAAAAAAATTTAAAAAAGGAAAATTTTTTAAATAAAGAGGAAAAAATTTGGGGTTTTTTAAACAAAGTTTTTTTTTGAAAATTATTTTTTCTACCAAAAATAAAATAATTAAAAAATTTTAAAAAAAAAAATTTTATTTTCAAAAAAATTTTCTTTCAAACAAATTTTTGAAATTTTTAAACCCTAAGGTATTTTTCTCAGAATATATTTAAAAAAATGATAATTTAAAAATTGGAATAATAAAAAGCTAAAAATTTAAAACAAATTTTTTTCTTTTAAAATTTTTTGGAATTTTAACCATATATTTAACATTATAAACAAATACAGAAAAAAAAACAAATAGATTAAAATGGGGTATGACTAATGATTTGTAATTGAAACCCTTTTTTAAAAGGGTGTTTTTTTAAAATTTGTCAGTTTTTGTTTTTTAAATTTTTGTTTTTTATTAGTTTTTTTCAAAATAAAATTTAAATAATTTTAAATTTTCCACTATTATAATATTTTGTTTTGGGGAAATAAATATAATTAATATTATAACCAAAATCGGCTGCAACAATTTTTGCTTTTTTCTTAATAAAATTTTTGAAAAAAAGTTAAAATTGTGAGCAATCGAAAATTTTTTTTTTGGAGCATAATTTTTTTTTAGATAAGGGGAAATTTTAAAAATTTAAATTTAAAAAAAATACTTTTTTGATCTCTTAAAAGCGTTTTGTGATAAACGGTTGTAAAAATTTTTTTCTAGGAAAATTTTTGTTTTTTTTAAACCTTAAAATTTTTTAAGCCTTTTTAATTTACTAATAAAAATTTGGGGTGCTTTTTTGGAAGAATTTAAACAAATATTTTATAATTAAAAAAACCCCCAAAAGGAATTAAGTTAGGGTAAGGGCTTTTTATTCTTCACAATCGAATTTTTTAATTAAAAAGATAATGTTTTGTCGGTGAATTTTTTAAAAATTTTGCTCCCCCAGTTTTTATTTTAAACTCTTTTTTATCTTTAAAAAATTAGATATTATTTGTTTTTTTTAAAACTTAAAAATATTTTTCTCAATTTTTTAAAGTTTTAAGAAAACGGATGTTTTAAAGGGATTCAAAAACAAAACATCGTAAAAAAATTTTTAGTTGCATTGAAAAAATTTTCTCTAAAATTGGATATTTTTTCTGAATTTTTTTTTCTTTACAAAATTTCAAATGTGAATTACGTTGTTTTGGGAAAAATGAAATTATAAAATTCATTTTTAAAGTGATATTCTTTTTTCCTTTCCTAAATTAAAATTTTTTATCTTTCTCAACTGCTCTTTTTTTTCAATGACCCTTTTTGTTTTTTAAAATAAAAATCAAAAAAAATTCGTTGGGAAATCAAAAGGTTTGACCCAAATTCCCCAAAAAGCCGCTTTTGGCTTGGCAGTCGGGGAAAAGACAAATTTTTGTTTGAACCCTCTCTTTTAAAAGCCAATTTTTTTAAAAAACTCCCGTCCCTTTAAAAGCAATTTTTTAATACGATGGTAAACGTAAAATTGCTTCCAGTTTGTAAAATGTTTATTTTAAAATTTTTTATCTATAACCGTTTTATCATTATATTTTTAAAATTTTTTTAAAAATTGCTCATTTTAAATTTCCCTTTTGGAAACGGAAACCTGTTATTTTTATCTCTTTGGGCCAATCTTTTTTTTTATGTTTTTTAAAAAAAAAATTTTTTAAATTTGTCATCGTGAGTTTTTCACATCCCTGAAAATTCTGGGAACCCATAACTCGTAAAAATTAAATTTAGACTTTATTTTAAACTATCCAGTTATTATTATCTTTTTTGGCAAAATAAAAGATTTTAAATTTAATTTGTTGATTGTACCGATATTCCCAAATAAAGAATACTTATGTTCGTTGCTTTTTTTGAGGGAAAATTCCCAGGAAAATTTTTCATTAAAAAAATATTTTTCTTTTTTTTATTTAAATTTAAAAAAATTAAAAATTTGTAAAATACAAAAAATGCAATTGGCCCCTAGTTAAAACCCTTTTTAAAAAAACATACATCAATGGCCCCGTTCTTATCAAATATTTCCCAAAGATTCTTTGCCCACCTTTAAAAATCTCTTTCCTTTTTTTATCATATTTCACCAAAACGGGCTTTGGCCCTTGGGAAAAATTTAATTTTTTTCAATTAAAAGGGAAAATTAATTAAGGGTTAAAATAATACAAATTTAAACTTTTTTGGAAAATTTTCGAAAATTGGAAATTTTTTGTTTTCCGTAATTTAAATGCTAGAAAAGAAATAAAAAACAGATATTTTTTAATTAATATCCCTATTTTTTAAAAAAATAAAAAAATTTTTAGGAAGGCATTTTAAAATTAATTATTAATTTTTTAAATTAATTAAAATTTAAAATTTTTGTCCCCTCCCAAACCCCTGAAATCAACACACTTTTACATACAAATAAGTAATCATATCCCAATTTGGCTCAAATTCTTTTTTTTATTTTTTTTAGAAAAGTAATAAAATCCTTTTTTCATTTTGGGTTCTAAATAAAATTTCTTCTTACACATTTGTTACTATTTTCCCTTTTCCCCAAACTCAATCTTTAAAAAGCGGGTAAAATAAAACTTGGTGGTTAAGATCCAATCCCAAAGTTTGGGATTGGTGGGGTTAGCGACTCTCCCTCATTTTTCTTGAATAGTGGTAATTGCTTTTAAATAAAAATAAAACGAGACTTACTCAATAAATTTGGGGCTGAAAGAATTGGCGTAATTCTTTATAAAATTTTTGTATAAATTGCACATAAAAATTTTTTTTATTGAGACAGAGGCAAAGGGAAAAAAAAATTTAAAAAAAAGAAATTTTTTAAATCTCAGATAAAAACAAATAAAATCCCCAAACTTGATTTTTTTTGAATTTTAAAAAAAAAAATCTTAGGGAAAGTAGAAAAGGCGAAAGGTATTTTTTTACCCGCAAAATTACCCAGCTCTAATAATTATTTTATTCCCTTGTTTTATTGGGAAAAATAAAACTCTTTTGGGTTGTTTTCCGGGTTTAAACTTTTTTTTCAAAATTAAAACAAGGGGCCCTTTTATTTTTAAAAATTCCCCAAATTGTTTTAATATTCTGGGGTTAAACAGGTTAAAACCCCCGGAAAACCCTTTCCCTTTTTTTCTCTTGCTCATTTTCATTTCTGGAAAATTTAAAAAATTTTTGGGTCTTAATTGGGGAATCCAGTTCCCAAAATCCCTTTTTCAATTCTGAATTTATTTGCCTGGAAAAATCAACAACTTTTCAATCCCATTCGGGTTTTTTTTAGGAAAATTTATGAGGTCCCTTTTTCCCCCCCGGGGTTTTAATTTATGGAAAAAATGACGAATCAACAAATTTTAACCCCGTAACCGGGGTTTTCGTATTTAAAGGGGTTGGGGGGGTCGGGTTTACTGCATAAATTTAAATAACTTTTTTTTTATATGCCATTAAAATTAAAAAAAAATTTTTCCAACTTTTCCCCTTTTTTATCATTTTTATAATGTTTTTAAACCATGAAGTCTGATAAATCCCCTTTTTGGTTTTCTTATGTTTTTTTTTAACAAGTTTGTAAATTTTTTAAATGTAATATATTATATTTCTGAAAGGGGGGTTTTCGCCCTTTATTGTTTTTTAGTCCCTATAATTTTTTTATTTAATAAATTTCTTAAAATTCTTTTTAAAAATTGTTAAAAAAACAAATCTTTCGAAAATAAAAAGCGTAATTTCTTTTTTAAAAGGAAAGCCAAAAAAAGGGGTTTTTTCATAAGCCTAAATAAAACAAAATATTTTAAAATTTAAAAAAAAATTTATTTTTTTGGGAAAAAAGTATACAATTTTAATGGGTTTTATTAATTGTTTTTTTGGGTTTTCCTGTAAAGCTACATGAAGACGATTGGGGATGAATCTCGTATTTTGCACCAAGATCAAGGATTCCCTAGGGCGATATCTGTGATGGTACTCCACTTTCTAAATTCCGACACCATGTCAAAGGGAAGATTTAGAACCGTTACAGATTCAATGTTTATTGTACCCTCTACGGGGCGATCTTCAGTATCTCTTGACTCGAATCCATGACTCAAAGGAACAACAACGGCAACGATTGACGATTTTGAAGTGAGTTCAGATAAGTTTTCTTTCCAAATACTTTTTAGAGGGAATCGGTTCAGTTTGTACTGTACATCTATGAAGAAAAATATTTAATATACTATTTTTAATTTAAAACCTAATTATTGAAACATTATGCATATGAACTTGTAAATAGTATTTTAATTTAAAGAAATTTAACAAGAAGTTTAAAATATAAGATATTCAGCAGATATTAAAATGAAGCTCTTTAAATAATATATTTTTTAATTTACTACCTTTGCCTTTTTCTCACGCCTTTTTACGGATGACTATTTTCATTTAATTTTTAAAACTTATATCATGACAATACTACTTCTGCACTTACCCAAATATTTCTTACCTGTCTAATGTAGTATATCTTTCAAACTATCCGTATAAATACAAGAAAAAATGAAATGAAAAAGAGAAAGGAAATTATTATATTTCTTACTTATTCAAATATCAAAATAAAATAATATCTCGAGACATTATTGAATTATGAATAATAAATCTCGTAAAAAGACAATATTTAAAATTTTGCTTCATATGTATATCAATTAATCATCTTGGATTCTCGGTTATATATTCAATTCTTCAATGAGCTGTTTTTAAATTCGTTTTTAAGACACAATGTAACATTTCATTTAATTTGGTGGAATATGTAATACAAGCAGGAAAAGTAAAAGTTTTCTTTATTAAAATATATTTTATGATGTATTTCCTTGTTTTAAGTTTTCTTTGTACAGCATTTTTTTTTCTTCAAAAATCGTGAGATGTTTTCATTTAATTATTTTACATCTTAAATATAACTGTATGCATAGTTTTATTAATAATATTTTTTCATTCACTTTATTGAGTAGATTTACATAACTGTAATATTTATTATTACTGGAAAGTCAATCACATAAATTAAAAATTTATTTTTACTTATTTAAGTATGCAAAAATTTGATTTAATTGTAGAGATTATCTATTCCAGAATTATCGATTTAGAATATTGGGGAGATATATTGGAAAAAGTAGTTTGATAGTTCAATTATATTTCAGTGCTTCTTTGCTTTCAGAACTCAGCAATATTATTCTACACTAATCTTTCCATTCTTTTACTTTCTAAATATAAGTTATTACTTTTAAGTGAAAACTATAGTTTTGCATGAATTTTCTTTTATCTATGTTTGCTATTTTATTCTGTCTCATTCAATGAAAAATTAGTTGTTCAAGACACAGCGTTCTGTAATTGCAAATGGTTGGAAGAGAATAGAAAATAGCCGTAAAACCCTCGCAGAGACCCAAAAGTAGAAATTATTCAAAGCCAGGTGGATTTTAAAGATTGATGACTTCTACTAAAACAAAACTAAGGGGATCCCATAATTACTTTGGGAATCTGTGTTAGCAGTTGAATTAACTCCTCTAGAGATAAGTTAATCATTTTAATAATCAATGTTGTTGTTTTTTCCGCATCATTTTCAAGTAAATATTTAAGATGTGAATGAATGTTTGGAACAATTTTATTCTCTAATTGAAGCTTTTCTTAACCCTTTATTAATTATATCAAGTATTATATATGAAGGGTAGAGAACTACATTGGACTGAATTATTGTTTATCAACGGTACACTTAAAAGCAATGTGAGACTATAGAAATTCAGGGTGAGTACACATTATGAACCCGATTTTAAAAAATCTTATTATCAAAATTATTACACATGTTGTAATAAATGATGCATAAATGCCAAGATAAATCTACCAATTTTTTGTTACAAGTGTTCGATGTGTGACCTTTTGTTACATGGCTTACATGCAATCTATAAATCAGTTCGTTTCCTATTTATTGCAGCATCGCTCTATCAATGGTTCGTAATGCTGCACAATTGTTGATATGTCGTCCTCTGTTATTTGTAGTGTTAATTGTAAATGACACGGTCTTAAATTAATTTTTTGTAAATTTTTCCATACTGTTTTCTGAGGTATTCCAAGTTCACAAACGGCAGCTCTTGTAGACTTCCGGGGACTAAGTATACAACTCTACCTCCCTCTCTCCACTGCTTCTTCCAGGATGCTTGACTGGCCACTACTTTTCTTTTTACGCAAGCAATTTTTTTCTTAAATTGAGGATATCATCGCAGAATGCTTTTGTAGGTTGGTGCTTCGTTTCCGTAGCGATTTCTAAATGCACGTTGCACCGAAATAACTGGAAAAATCCGTGCGCTAATACGCAAAACTCTTCTCTCTCATTGTCATCATGTTGGTTTTAGCCACAGTGATCTTAAGTGTGCTGTTGATCGTTTATGGAAAAAAAACGGAATATTTATCTTTACATTCATGTATCACTTATTGTAATATATACTGTAGTTTCGAAGATGCGATTCCTTAAAATCGGGTTTATCATTTGTATTTACCCTGTTTTATTGTATTAAGTAATATTGATCGATGATTAAGAGACGAGAACGATACCTAAGCTGATACTAAGTTCTCCAAATTTCCGCACCAACATACAGAAAGCAGCACCTAAGTGGATTTAACATCAGTTCGGTTTAAACGGTTCTTTAGTAGCACCAATATTCAAACCCATTCAACTCAACTATAAATAGCTTGTGATCATTGCAACTCATCTACCAAAGCGGTATCTTTATTGTTGGAATAAAAGAATCATCTTAATGGCCTATGAGATGATATAGTCTAACATTTTAATACGACATTAAAAGTTTTTAAAAATATCATTTGCTGTAAAATACATTCTAATACATCTTAAAAAAGTCTGTTCATTTCGGATCAATGATAAATAGCCTTTTCAGTTTTGAACTTTAAGCTATTCATTTGCAATATTTACCGTTTACATAAAATAGTATATTGTATCACATTAAGAAACTGTTGCTTGTATAAAGTTTAACCGTAAGGTCTAAATATATATTCTATGTTTAAGTTATATGAATAATGCTGAGATATTTTATATTTTACTATAAATCTCATCACCATTTAAATGATTTAATCTAACTAGGGACCTTTTTATTTCAAAATTTAAGGATTTTCAGGTGTTAAAACATTAACTTATATATTATTTAATACATTTGTATTCCATGTTGCGACATTTAATGAAAAAATATAACAGAGAAAAATATTCAGTGTTCAACACATAATGCACTACAACATTATAATAATACAAAGATTCTCTTTCCGGTTTGTTATCTATACTAATAAAAGAGGAGATAAGCGTGTGTGTTTAACCTCTATCGCCCAAACTAAGCTACCCAGAAGGATAAAAATTGGCACATAATTATTCTAGGTCCTAAAGATGTGCACTACGAAGAGTTTTTTTCGAAATTTGCTTTAGATTTTTTAAAATTAAATTTTTAAGCGATTTTCACTTTTTTCTTTAACAACTGGATTTAAGGTTTGTTCGTTTGGCAACACAGTGTATTTGCTTGGAATTCTTTGCCTTCGAAAATTCCATTTACCAGCTTTTAGTTGTAAAATTTTTTTTCCAGCATTATAATCTGCCACATCATTTTCTTTTAAAGTTAAATTTTTTTTTGATTTATGTATTTT
This sequence comes from Trichonephila inaurata madagascariensis, assembly GCA_019973955.1. Taxonomy (NCBI): domain Eukaryota; kingdom Metazoa; phylum Arthropoda; class Arachnida; order Araneae; family Nephilidae; genus Trichonephila; species Trichonephila inaurata. The sequence goes on from BMAV01020186.1 coordinate 37,818, forward strand.
AAGTATTTGTAACAGAGTTTATTTTAAAACAATATTATAGTTAGTTGGAAGATGCATCGCTCTTCAAGCTAAGCCTACTTTTTATTTTTTCTATAACTAAATCAGATTAGTTGGATATACATTTTTGTTTCGAGTATTGATCTGATTTTGTCATTTCTTTTTCAGCTTAAAAATTTATGACTTAACTTTGATTCTGACAATCTTGCCGTATATAAATCTATAATTTGGGATCAATAAAGTGTTTTCAGAAAAAATATGCACCTTGAAAAGATTTTCTCATATCTCCTTTTGAATTTCTTTAAAATTCAGTGTTGATGTGATTTTATATCTCATAGTTTAATGTCCCTTCTGATAATCTGTTTCTCATGGAGTTTTTTGGAGATCATATACATATTTTATATATTATCATACTGCCCATATATGATATATATATTTCGGTTATCACTATAGTAATTTATGATTGTATATACTCATTCGTTTGTGTTCTTTGTAATATAATTACAATAGCTAATAGAAATATTGCAAAAAAAAGCATTGTTTGAATAATTAATTTTTTAGCAACATGTTTTATTGTTTCTGTCATTCAGTACTGTTGTTGATTTTACATTATTTCAGCGGGGACCTAATTTAGATTTTTTATATATTATTATAATTATTTATAGAAAAAATTATAATTAATATAATAAGAATAATATATTTCTTATATATTATTTAATTGTTTTACAATTTTTTTTTAAATATTTAAGAAGTTTTTATCAATAAACAAGATTTTTTTCTTTTACAGCCATTTTTTTTATGCAAATGGTATGTCACAACTAATTGCTCAATGAACATTTTTAATCGATTTCTTTGTTTCAAAACCTAAGAATGAAATTGTTATGTAACGATTGATTGATTAAATGAAAATACCAAACCTCTTTTATTATTTTAAGCTCTAAAAATAATTAT
>BMAV01020187.1:0-13794 GCA_019973955.1 Trichonephila inaurata madagascariensis
GATGCAGATTGGGTGACGAAATGAAACGAATAATGTAGCTCCTATTCCCATGTCATCTGAAATGAGGAACATCTTGAAAAGTATGCATAGTTATTCAGACACTCATACCAATGGTGAACTGAATAACAAAATGGACGACATCGAACAATTTGTTAACAATTTGATGCTGAAAAAGACAATGCAAAGAAAAATATCAGATAAATTTTCAAAAATTCAATAAATGTTTTTTTTTAACAAAATCTCTATTAAATCTCATTAAGTCCTCGTGAATGTTTTTGTTTCATTGATTTTTATTTAAATGCATGCATATATACATATCTAAGTAAATGAAATGTACTCTAATAAACTTAACTTTGTTGAATGTATGTTTCTTTTTTGCAATATCCTTTAACACGAAAAAAAATTCAGTCCCCTCAGTTTCGTGTTAAGCGATTTTCACTGTATTCGAAATTGCAAGTTTTTCGGTAAATATGATCAGGAATAACATTTTAAAATTAAAATTATTCGGATCAGGATCTCATTGGGGCCGAATGGGAACGAGATGAGTCCCCACACAAATTTCCGAGGTTTAGATCGGCCCACTTGGCCATGCCTTAAAACATCCTGCTCAAACATATGACTCGAATTCAGTATCACCGTCCATGAGTGACCGGCTTTTACCATAGTTCTACAGAAAAAGGTCAAGCAAGGTCATGTGATATCGTTGTGAGATATGCGATCCAACATCAGAGGCTTATTCACACAGATACAACGGCTTTATCCCCCCCCTTTTCCCTTCTAGAGGGCCTAAATAATATAAACAAAGCAATTACTATCAGTGGCGTAATGGAGAATATTAGGGCCTTCTTTCAAAGTCAGGTTCTGGACCGGAAGCCAGAATTTACAAAAGGTACGTACTTGGCATCAGTTAGGCTTTGGCCCCTTAAAATCCTGACTCCTCGCGATGCAGAGGTTGCGGGGGTGTACGTTACGCCACTGATTACTATATATAATGTATAATGACATATAGGATATTTAGTTCCTAAGCAAAAAAAAGTATACTGAATTATGAAACAGGTTTTAATATTCAAAATGTGTTAACAGTTTACCTGCCGTAATGAAATGGTATATTTATATCAGAAGCATTATTTGATAAATAATAATTACTAAAGACTGATTTTTTCAAAAGACAGTTAAATGTTTACTCAAGAGAGAGAAATAATTCTTTTTAAAATTACGATTCTTTAAACTGTACGAATTAATTTGAATTGACTAAGCTTAGTAAAATTATGTTTGTTATTGATTAAAATAAATCTTTCCGTTTTCTTAAATTCTTAATTACATTTGTATTAATAATTCAAAGGTTTAATAGTTAAAAAGCTTAGGAAAAAGAAAAACGATTTAAAAAAAAAGAATTTTTCCAAATAAATCGTTAGTTGGTCAATGAAGAGTAGAAATAGACGAGTATTTTAGCAACATTTTATCCTTCTGATAAGTCACATGCTTCTGATTTCACTCGGAAGTTTCGGTTTGCAATTACTTCAAGCTCTGTGAAAGTTTCATTTCCTTAAATAGAACTCAAACCAAATTAATTTTTTTTCTTAAAATATTACTTTTCCATTACGCTTCTTTAACTCATCATGAATATTAATTTATAATTCATAATTACACAATCATACAGCTGGGGATTATTTAATTCATTATTTTTATTTATCCCTCTATAGTTTTATTTTAGAATTACAAATTACTATAGAGTTATAAATTTCATTTATTAAGAATGAGATTATAAAGAATTCATGATTTTTGTGAATTCTAGGTACCAAAGCTAAGAGGTATAGAAATTTGGAATAAATAACACAATTTAAAAATTGATGGATTTCAAATAATAGTGTACAACATATTTACATTTTGAATAAATTGATCAATCTCGTGCAAGTTTACTAAAAAGTTAATGAACAAAATTCTGATGACAAAAAAAATTAGAAAATAAGGCAGAAAAATTCCAAATTAAACTATCCTTCATTGGATCAAAATAGATTTGCATAAAAAATAATTTTGAGTCAAATAAGTGATACAAATAAATAAGATATTTTGCAAAAACTTTTAGATGAATGTTAGTTAATGTTTAGATTTTGAAATAAACTTCTAAACACAATAAACTGATTGCCAACAATGTATATTAGTTTAAAATAATATTTTAATATACTTTCTATTTAATACAATGATAAAATAACGTAATATGAAAGAATAAAAATGTTTATGACAAAGAAATTTTTAATGTTGTTGTGTGTTGTGGCTAATACCACCTGTCTGACGTAGTCAGGAGCAAACACGAAATTCATCGTGGCAAGGGGCTAGAAGCCAGAGCTGTCGTTGGCCTAAGCCTTGAGCACCCTTTACAAGGTTTGGCTGACGTCTCTCATGCGTCCTTCTGCTAGCTTATAACTCCTATGTTCTTTGACGGCCACGATTAATGGCAAAACGCTTCCAACCCAATACCAAGAAGATAAACAGATCAAATATGTAAATGAGATATACTTTAAAAGGATAGAAGCTTTGTTGATGATAAGAGGCAGCAAGTTTAGAGGCAACAGGTGTGGAATCATTCGGATCAAAAGAGTTTGATGTATTATATCCTATGAAAGAAAAGATACACGTTCATTATAAAGAAGTCTGAGATCTTCGTAGTTAAAATTAAGTTATAGGTATTCTCTCAATTGGTGAAGGAATGAGGAGACTCTGCAAAGGTAATATTTAGTATAGGAAGTTAGATGAATCGGTTTTATTTATTATGTTAAGATAAATGATCTAGTTGCGTGATCTGACTTGAATACAAGGTTTAGTGGTGTTAACTCTCACTTTAAGAAAGTTGTCGAATTAAATTAAATGAATATAAGAAGTTATTCTTAATAAAAAGTTGTAGAACCCACTATGTCTCATCATTTTGATAATCCACACCTCTAGCTTACGCGCGGATCCGGAAGAAGACATAGTCATCACAGGATGGCTATGTCGCAATAACGCACCGAACGTGTATAATGAATTCTGGGTTAGGCAATGCAGGTGGAGGTAACGTACTACCTGAAATACTTTCAGGGGTCAGAGAACATTTAAAGTTTGTAAACAATAAGGAACAACATACAGTTACTTGAAATCCCAAGTAATCTGTCATGTGTAAAAAGAAGTCATCTCAAGGGGAAGGGCTCAAAGATTGAGGTACTCGATATTTGGATCACGGTGTTGGAGTGCAAAAATACAGCCACGGATTTTTTGCGCAGCTCAAAAGAGCTGAATTAGCAGAGAGCTTTTTCCGCGGTCAAAATAAGAAGAACTACAATCACAATTTTACCTCCCAGCAGGAAAGAAATCAGGAACCTACTGATTTCGTTTATAATTACTAAAATCGAGAGAGAAGTTTAAAATTAGGAATGTCCCAAGCAGAGTTGGTGGATCATATTTTAGTTCGACTCGGGCACAAATCAGAGATTATGTGGAAGTGCGCAATCACAAGAACACGGCACAACTTTTGAAGTCTTGGCTAAATTCGAAGAGAATATTCTTGCAAATTAAAAAGGGGTTACAGAATGATAATATAGAAAGACGAGGTCAAAATGCGCATAGGATGCCTAATTTTGATGTTAATGGTAAGAAACTGGAGAATTCTGAAGTGGGACGTGAACCAAATAACGGTAGAAATAATTTTTTATATGAGAATAGCCGTCAAAGTAATAGAGGGTTCGAGAGGAATAGATTTCAAAATAGTGATCAGAGATTCAACAACAGAGGTTACTCATTTCGAAATAGGCAGAAATATTAATTTTAATCGAGAGGGACCACCGTAGAAATAGGGGTTCGGTAAAGAAATTTCAGTCGAAGGCGATAGGATGCAAAGGGGACGATTAAATATTGTAAAAGTTAAAAATCAACCTCAAAAGGTATCGACAAGGAAAACAATTAAAGCTTTCCTCCGATAATATTATATCACCCATAGAACTTCCCACGTTCCTATTTTATTAAATAACACATTTTTTGAAAGCGCTATGGGACACGGAGCAGATAAATCACATTTATATCGGAAGAAGTATATAGAAAATATTTTTCTATAAGCAAATTAAAAATCACTTGAGCCCAGGTAATAACAGCACAGGGTGCGAAATGCAAAAACTTATGGGATCGTAGAATTGAATATTCGCATTAGACAATTCGAAAGAAATTGGTCATTTCATGTGTTGACGGATTTAGAATACCCATGTATTCTCGGTATTGATTTTATAAATTGGGTCAAAAGATAGTATTAGATTTTGATCAGAAATCGTTGAAAATTCAAAAAATTCGCTGGTTGAAGATAATACAAGGTAGATAAAAGGGAGATTTACACGTTAATGGGTCAGAACTGAAGTTAAATATGGTGGCTAATGTTTTTACCGAAAAAACATGTGAAAAGTATAATTGGAGATAAAATTAATTGTGCCATAATCAAGGATTTAGTACTTACTTCGCGGGAACAATTAATAACAGAACAGAAAAATGACTCAGAATTAGGTCATATCTATAGATGTTAGAAAACCGGAAGATAACTCGGTTGAAATGCAACATTATGTGAGAATTGGTCCCCGATTTCCACGTTTAATTGAAGGATTGTTATTTTATGCAGAAACCGCACGCAACGTCATTAGGTGAAATGCGTGTATACGTTCAAAATCTTTAAGGAATGAAATAATGAGAGAATTTCATGACAAGCCAATAGCTGGACACATGGGAAGATTTAAAACGTATGTAAAATTCGGGACGTTTGTTATTTCCATTACATGAGAAAATTCATTGATCAATATGTCTCTACATGCCATATGTGCCAAGTTAATAACTATAAAAAACGCGTTTACCAGCTGGTCGATTAAAATCCAATTATATCAAATTATCCGGAATGAGATAGTGACACGTTAGATTTGTAGGGCCGTATCTATATCGAGAATAAGACGTAATCCTTTATATTTTGAAAATAACCGATCACATTTCAGCAAATGGGCTGAAGTATACCTCTTAAAGGCCTCATCTCGTATAATAGCGGATATTTTTTTGATAACTTTATATCGCGTTATGGAGCTCAATAAAATTAATAAGTGATATGGTCCCCAATTTATATCCGAAATTTTTAGCGAGCACTTAAATTGAAGATTAGGCATAAGGCATGTGAAGACTGTTGCATGTCGACCACAAGCAAATCGGACTGAAAGAGTTAATCGAGATATAGTGCAAATGATTGCAAATTATGTTAATGATCAGCACACGATACTTGGGATCAATTCCTGTGAGTTTGCTTACGCTATTCGTAGAAGCATTGTGAATGAAACAACGGGAAAATCACCTGCTGAATTATTTTTAGATTAGAAATTAGTTACACCATTTCAAAACTAGTTATGATCTCGGAAGAAGTTCAAAATTCAAATACAAAATATCGAAGAAAAAAGCTTTAAGGAAGCTAGACTAAGTACGAAAATTAAACAAGGAAAGGTGGGAAAGATATTATAATAGACGAAGAAAGAGATAAAATAAAGAAGGTAAATGATTGGGTCTTATTAGAAACACTTACACCCTTTAAGTTCAGCAACCAACAAAAGTCTGCGCTAGAATTTAGAGCAAAAATTTGAAGGACCTTATAGGTATTAGAAGTAAAAAATAACAATGTATTGTAATATATGGAAATCAGGAAAAAGATTAACGGTTAACGAAGATCAAATAAGAGAATATATCGTCATAGGAAATGTGGCGAGGTCGAAGATAGGAACAGGTATCCCCAAATAGTATAAGATCAAGTCCAGAGGAAACTCGTACTTCGGAAAAGTACATCAAGGGATTAAATGGTCACAACATGGGAAGAAAAATCTTGCGATTGAAACGTAAGTTAGGGCAAAGGTTGGTCGCCAATCAAATCAATATAAAATACAGATGGGACCCACTTAAGCGCAGATCACTGTGGTCAGATCGCTTCCTGGATTCATTTGGGTGAAAGTAAAGTAAAAAGGATAAGGTATAATAGGGGTATTAAGAGATCCAGGAGTATCAGGGGCAAATTAGGACCACAAAAGAAATTGGCAGAGAAAGGGACCCAATAACATAAATAAAAGACAATTATCATCAGTACTATTTCTAAAAGTAGAAAGAAGAACAGAAGAGAATCAACTGAAGTTCCAAGATGAAACCAAGTACAATCTGAGGCCACGCCGAGAACAGAACAGAATCCCGACCAGCCAAAGGAAACAACAGGGAAATCAAAGAAAGGGACGACAAAGGAGATTACAAGCCCACCACAACAAGCAAAACAAGAAATTCCAGTGCAAACGAGGAAGAAAAGTGGTAACACCTCATCGTTGGACAGCATGTGGTGGGAGACCACATATAAGAAAATCAGGTTGTATTGTTCCATTTTTTATGATCTTCCAACAAGTGGTCGGAAGAATTATTGCAAAGAGAAGTCTCGGGCGGTGCTTAAAGTTATAAACCAAGCAAAAGTCAAACTTACTGTGAGTGTTTATTTGGCTGGAACTTTTGCTTGTTAAAAAAATTTTTCTGGAGAAAACAATTGTAATTGCACATTTGTTTGCTTCGATGTATGACTTCGTGAGATGTGAAAATGCCTTTGGTTATTTGTTATAATAGTTTATTGAAAAATGTTTGTAATTGTATAATATGTGTATATATATGTTGTTGTATTGTTACGTATTATGAGGCATCTGGTTCAGGGGAAACGCGGCGTAGTCGGGGCACTAACAATATGCTCAATAACACGGCGCTGCGCGCGGCTGTTGGGAGTTTTTGGAACCAGATGTGGGGGATGGAGATGAAAATTTATTGTGATATACAAATAATATATAATGAATAAAAATTGTGAAATTAATTGATATTATGTAAACATAGATTGAAACAATGACTCCAAGAAAGTTTTCATTTCAGGGAGACAGACCCTGAAAATTATGATAAATAACTTCAACAAGAAATGGAGCGGAAAATCCAGCTCCATAGGCAGTGATGATAAAGATGCAAAGTTTGGGTCTGCGCACCCAGAAAGGGTATTTTTAGAAAATTTAAGTGTATAGTTACTTTAAGTATAAATGTTAAAAGTGAGAGTGGGCATGAATTAAACAGTAATTATTATTAATGTTGGTAGTTAATGGGTAAATTTATTGTCACGAGTTTTAAATTTAAATTTAAATTGAATATTAAATTTAATTCTAAGATAGTAATGAAAATTGAAGTCAAGATAAATATTGGAAATTATAAAAAGTTAAAATGAGAGGATTTAAGATTAAATTTAAATAAAATTTCAGAAGAAGCGAAATTCAGAAATAGAGATTTAGACACGTAATTTATTAAAGGCATTGTAGAACCCTTAAAGTAAAATCACGTTTTTTCAATAGCCCTATGGAGGGTTGTGTAGCGTCTCTCGCGTCCTTCTGCTAACATAACTCCTATGTTCTTTGACGGCTACGATTAATGGCAAAACCTTTCCAGCTTTAATACCAAAGATAAACCAGATCAAATAATGTAAATGAGATATACTTTAAAAGGGATATAGAAGCTTTGAGTGATAAGGGCGGCAAAGTTTAGAGATAAGCTTGAGTGTGGAATCATTCCGGATCAAGAGTTTGATGTATTATATCTATGAAAAGAGATACGTTCATTATAAAAGAAGTCTGAATCTTCATGGTTAAAATTAAAGTTATAGGTATTCTCTCAATTGAATTTGAAGGAATGAGACTCTGCAAAGGTAATATTTAGTATAGGAAGTTAGATGAATCGGTTTTATTTATTATAATTAAGATAAAATGATCTAGTTGCGTGATCTGACTTGAATACAAGGTTTAATTGGGTGTTAACTCTCACTTTAAGAAAAGTTGTCAATTAGAATTAAGTAATATAAGTTATTCTTCTTAATAAAGAAGTTGTATTAAGAACCCACTATGTCTCATCATTTTGATAATCCCACACCTCTAGCTTATGCGGATCCGGAAAGACATAGTCATCACAGGATGGCTATGTCGCAAGGTGACAGGTGAAATTTTTAATTGAAAGGGGGGGATTGGTGTGAGAGAGTACTTTTCCTCTTTCACTTAAAACTGTAGCTCAAAATATATTGTTAGGGAGTTCTAGAATCTTAAATAGCTAACTAAATTTTTACTATGTGCATGTTAGTTATTTTTGTAATACTTTTTAATGTTCAATAACAAAATTTGTAACCCCAAAATCAGTGATAAATGTTTTGTTAGTAATGAAACGAAAGGACACAATATATCATTTTAAAATTTGTATCATTTTTAAAAATTTGAATGTCACTGGACAGTGTTAATTATGATCATAAAACACTTCTTTAAGTAAAGTTAAATATTTAATTGCTTTTTTTAATACAAAAGAGTAATCGGAAAGTTTTACTAATTTTCTCGTCTCAATCTGAAGACCGAAATTTGTCAAATATTTTTGATAATGATTTCTGTCATCAAGGGGAAAAAAAAGACACCTCATTTCTGATAATAAAAAAGTAGTCACACACAGAGTTTTGCGCCAATTTCCAAAATAATCTCATCTGCCAAAAAGTCCATTGTAGTTCTATATCTCTAATTTGTTGTAATGGTACACGTATCACACTGTAGAACTATTGACACAAAAGATCTTAAAGCATCCGACTACGTTCTGAACCATAATTTTAAAAAGGCAAGTAAATGGATAGTTTTCATGATATTTAGTGTCACTTCGATTAGAATACATGTATAAAATTTTCTTAAGGACATTTTGACAATATATATATATATATATATATATATATATATATATTTAAATACAATATTACGAAAAATTAACTTAGAATAACCGTTTTTCAAAACGTTCTCCTTTTGTGAAAAATGCTTCTATTATAATAATATTTTGCCTGTATATAGCTCAGACTTCTGTACAGAGGCTCAAGTATGATTTTTGAAAAATTCACATTATTTTCAGAGTTACCACCAATTGAATTAATTATCGGCGTTTTTTTTCTTAAAATTTCTCCCCTCTGTTATCGTAAGACATGGATAAACCCACTTCTAAGTTATATATTTCAAAAATTTTAGTTGAGCCTCTGTAGAGAGGTCTGAGCTATAGACAGGCAAAATATATTATAATAGAAGCATTTTTCACAAAAGGAGAATATTTTGAAAATGGGTCATTCTATATTCATTTTTTGTCAAAATATTGTAGTTAAATAATTTTTTATTGTAATACTATTCTTAAAACAATTTTATATACATTTTCTAATCTAAGTGACACTAAATATCATAAATATTATCCATTTACACGCTTTTGCAAAATCTCGGTTCAGAATGTAGTCGGATACCTTAATTGCGGTATATTTATTTTTTTACTGTAGAAAAAAAAATTAAGGAAATGCGATTTTTCATGCCTTATGTATTAAAAATAATACCATCTCCATTATTATAAATATATCATGTGTATTAATTTGAGTTAATAAAATGATCTACGAATTTACTTGTACTAACTTTATTTATTTAACCCATCTATTTACAAATCGTAAATAAGTAGAAGTATACAAAAAGAAAATATAAAAGACTGTGTGATTAGTATTAATAATTGGGACAAATTGAATTCGTATATGTAATAGCTTAAAATCAAAGATTTAAATGCAACAACTTGTATAGTAGAATATTTAGTTTATCGAAATTATTTTTGGGAAATTTTATAATTTATTATTCTTTCTTTATTTCCACCATATTAATGTTTCAAAGAAAATTTTGGAATATTAACTAACTAGTTTATAAATTAGATTCATTCGGAGACGTTACTCTTAACAAATGCAATTACTGTATCATTGTAATTTACAGTTATCTCAAAAAATAGAAATAAGTTTTTTTTTAACTAAAACAATTTCAGTATCACTGAAAAGATAAAAATAATTTTATCTCTTTATAATAAATAAGATATACCATATTTTTTCCGGCGTATAATGCGCCCTTTTAAACACAAAACAAAATAAGATCAAAATTTAGGGGTTTGGTTATACGCCCAAAATATAAGAATGACAACTTGAAAATAAAGAAAAAAAATGAGAATAAAAAAGAAAAAAAAAAATTAAAAATTTAAGTAAATTTCCCCTACTTTATTAGAAAGCCTTTGGCCCCAAATTCGTTGCAGATAAATCTAATTTTTGTCAGAAATAACGCAGAATAAATTTAAAATTAAAAATAAAAAATTACACAAAATTAATATTTAAAAGAGCTGTATTAAATCAAGTATCATCCACAAACAAGTTTAAAAAAATGTATTTAATTCATTTGGATGAATAAAAAGTATTTTTTTAAAAAGATTGAAAATTTGAACAAGATATATATTTATAAATAAATAAATAAATATGGGGAGAGAATGAACTAATAGTGGGAAAAAAAAAAAAATAATAGATCTCTTATACTTCTAAATACTGTTTACTTGAAAGAAATGATATCTTATGAATTTTCCGGATTGAATAACATAAAAAAGTTCGTCATTTTTTGTTTTCCCGTACATCACCGAATTCTGTTTCATCTTTTCCCCAAATATTTACACTGACCCAAACAAAAATTTCTTCTCCCGTTCTATCAGATCAGCGAAAACCCCAACTTGAGGCCCCCCGACCCTTTTTAAGGGGCCCTTTGGGCCAGTGCCCTTTGCTCTAAAAAATTAACTTTTTTTAAGAACAATATATTAAAATTTGGTGTCAAAAATCAAAAAATTTTCAATTTTATTTTTGCTGTCGATGTCGTACGATTTGCGAATTGATATTCTTTTTTTTTGGCAGTTCGGTTAAGGTGATAACGAAACAGTGGAGTAGTGACAGTTTTTGGGGGTTGGGAAGAAATTTTTTAACTATCTTTCATATCTTGCGGCGAAAAATATTGGGAAAGAAAATATATCGTTTCAAGACGATTGGGAGGTTAAGGCTATTTTGTGGTGAAAACAAATATGGATCTGTAATTGTTTTTATTTGTCACGAAAAAGGGGTGTATTTAAAAAAATATCAAAAACAGGAATCATTCAATGACGCTTTTCCCCGAAGATCTCTTTTAAGAGGGGAATAAATAGGATTTCTTGTATAAAATTTTGCGACAACACAAAGTGTTTTGTCAGTGGTAATTCACAGCGGGGGAACAAAAACTTTTATGGGGAAATTTGTTTTATTATTGGTAATCAAAATGAAAACCCTTTACTGTGATAAGAAATTGTGAAGGAGTATTTATTTAAAAGCTTCTAATTCAATTTAGTGACAAAAAAAAAAAAAATATAAAAATAGTAATTAAAAAAAACACAAACCCGGTTTAAAAAAATTTTGAAAATTTTTCCCCGTTTTTTCCTCTCTTTTTCCCCCCCTTATTTCCCCATGACCCGCAAGGGAAAATTTCTAACCTTTTGTTTGGGCCCGCGTGGAAAATAAACGAAAATACGTATGGGTTTAGCAGAAAAAAAATTCAGTACCCCTGATCTGAAATTTTTAAATATACTACATTTTTAAAATTTTTTGAATTTTTAGAAAAGGGTTTTAAATTCTTTCCATTTTTTTTTTATCCACTCAAAAAACTTTTTTCTAAACTTCAAGGAAAAAAAGAAACATTTATACATTTAAGATTTCTTTGTAAAATAAAGGGGCGCGTTAATGGGAATACGAGGGTGGGGAAAACCCCACAAAAAAACGGTTTTGGGCCCAAAAAACCATTATAATTTTCAGAATCAGTTCTCCCCTGGTTTCCCCCTTCAAAATAGTTCCCTTCCCGGGATTCAATTTTGGTGCCGCCATTTTCTGGAAAATTTTTGGGAAAGAGGTTTTTGGAAGGACCTTCAGATTTCCGTTTTTGCCGAACCTTTTTCAACTGAGGTAAAATGGGTTTCCCCTTTTCAGCAAGATTTAATCGCAGGAAATAAAAAAAATTTTGGGGCCAAATCAGGTGAATAAAGGGGAAAGCCTCTCATAGTGAAAGTTTTTGTTTCCAAAAAATGCTTGACACATGAGCGGTACATTGCCTTTTATGCAAAAGGGGATTTAACCCCCCGTTTTGGGGCCTTTTTTCCCCCTTTTTTTCCCCAAATCTTTTTTGTAATTTTAATGTAAATAGTGGTGATTAACAGTCGGACCCACATGTGAAAAAAGGCACCCACTCAAAATCACGAATTTTGGCTATGTTTTTGGGGTGTAATCTGGGCCTTGGGCCCCAACGGGGTTATCATCTTCCCCCACTAACCCTTTTCCCCTGAAAACCTCTTATACCATTCAAACAATTTTACCCGAAAAAAGTTTCATCTCCAAAAAGCCGCGGTTAATATTTGAAAAGGGTTTTTGTTACTGATTTCTTATGCCCCCGAAACTTGATGTTTATTTGGGAAATTTTTCCCAAAAATTTCGTAAACCCCTTTTTCAATGACGCAAAATTCTCCCCAAATGGGCGATATCCATTAAGACGAAAAATGGCCACATGGATGATTGGTTTTGGGGTGACGCCCAAAACAGTTGTTGTCAAATCCAATTTTTTAAGTTGCACACCAATCTCGTTTTTGTGTCACAACCTTTTAAAAAACCCAAAAAATGAATTTTGTCAGTTTTTCAAAGCAATTGGGGGAATATACGTAATTGCAGTTTGAAAATATAGGTGGCTGTTATGCGCCGGGGCACGTAATAAGCCGGAATATACAATGTATGAATTCAAGTATTTATCTATACTTTTAAGCATACAAAATATGAAAGATCTTGATTTTTGACATGGTCATCAAGGTCAAGTAATAAAAGCAATACTTGCTTGGGCAGCTCATTTTTTTTAACTCCCACACTACTTAAGTATTTTGTGTGTGTGAGGCCTTGTTCCATCAAACATACAGGTATACCCATTATTCCACATGACATACTTTTGGTGGATTCTGGATTCGAGTCTGCGGTTTGACCGACCACGACCTAGCGTCTTTGACCACCTGGTGATTCGATATAATATAGAATTATAACAAAATGAAAGTATACTATTCGAATTTTTCCGCCTTGTAATTAGGCATTTTTTAAACAACTCTGTTATTTGAAATGTGTTTTTATGAGTAATTTTAATTTCTCTATTTTTACAAAGAGGAAGGAATCAGTAATTCAAACGTAAAATGGTTATCAATTAAGATATACACAAATTGAATGTACTCAATGATGTTATAAGAAAGCAGAAATTTTATCTTATAGGAGTCTCGTCTTATAAAATTAATATTTAATGTGTAATAAAAATGGACAACAAAAGTGAGAAAAAAAATTATAATGAAAAAAAAGTTATATAATAATTTTAATATAATAATTAATGCTGGACATTTGAAGTATTATTTGGGAGTAACAGCAAAAATCTTAAAATTATTGATTAAAGTTTGAAAAGTTACTACTACACTATATTCGGTAGCGCAACAGTCTATGAGGGCTAAAGCCTACTGTGCCCGTCTCAGTTTTCGTGATCTTAGGCGCTGAGGTATAAGTTACTCGGTACAGTGGCGCACACAAGAGGAGTCCTGGGGTGGACACCCCCAAAAGCCCTTGATTTTTTCCGATTGGTTATAATTCTAAGTATAAAATACGTAAAATGTAATTAAATATTTGTTAATAATGATTAATTTTATTAATAAATGCTAATTATTTATTCAAAATTAGTTTTTACTGTGTTTTGTTCCTGAAAATCGACAAAATAAAAATAGCATGATACAAGAATGATGAACTTTCAACCCCGGACCCCTTTTGAAAAATTCCTGTGCGCTACTGACTCCAAAATAGGTTACTCAGCCCCAAGG